>CM067374.1:19224714-19279539 GCA_034401795.1 Chaetoderma sp. LZ-2023a
GATGTGGCCTCCTTCGTGTGCCTGATACCTGTTGCCACATACGACTGCAAATTCCAGTGCCTTCTGAGCAGGCGTATTTTCTGGCTTTCGAAGAATATGTCCGAACATAGACAATCGCTCTCAGCGCGTCACAGATAGTGTTACACAGTGTGTAGAGTGTTGCAGTTGATATTGTAGCTCGCGAGGTAGTGTCGGGCCGTTCCGGTGTATCATGTCGACTCGCCGTGCCGCAAGTACACGACGAATGATGACGCTGGTTAGCATCCGGTCTCGGGGTGACGGATCCTGTACGAGACTGCCCTACGGGTAACAAAAACCGGCTCCTAAGGCCAGTGGAACTCAATTGTTCTGGTGGGGCCGTGCAATCATTGTTGTGAACATCAAATACAACAGTCTCATCCCAAGAATTTGTGTCACCAGTATGCCTGTCCGTAGCAATTTCGTGATCTATGGACTTACAAGATTTGATTTGGTGACCTAAAAATATACGTTTATCCAATGATTTTACCTAAACAGACTATCGAGTATGCTAGATAAAACTAAATAAGAGCATACGAAAATACAAGACATAGAGACAGCGAGATGAACCTTTGAACATGGGGCTCCCGGAGGTACCACTCAGATTCGTAGGTCCACAGAGGTATCCCCGCAAGGGAGGCTCCCGTACACGAGACTTAACTAATTACCCTAATGTAAGTTATCATACCTCTAAGCTGAAAGGAAGAAGATTATCTCGGACGAAAGGTTATGTGCCTCACGCGGGCACTACTCCTAGTGCTAATTTGGGTGAAGAGTATTGTCGTCGCGTGGACTGTCATCGCTGAATCCTTGCGAGAGGCAAGTGCCTCGCGCGGAGGCAAGTGCCTCGCGCGGGCGTCCGTCTCAGGAAGGTGTCGCCACTGCTTAAAGTGGGAGAAGAGTAGTAGGCAAAAATGGGCCCACTCTAATATTTCAACCAAAATGCTTGAAAAAGAAAAGACCATACCTAGTGAGATAATTGACTATAGGGTTGCATGCTGTTTTACGTGAAGATGGGACGAACAACTCCCGAAAGATTCCCATGTCACCGTCTTATGTGATTCTTAGTATGCTGAATTAGTAGTCGCCGCTTTATTTATGCGGGATTTCTGCTTTGCTTAATTAGTTTTTAGTTTTGAGAAACAAGAACTATTTTAGGCCACAAATGGCTGGTATTTACCTAGCTATTAGACACGGCTGTCACTGAGAACAGATGCCCTAAGACATCAATACTGAAGACAGCGCTCATACATGTTACTTAGTAAGATCTCCGAACTGGATAAGAATCCGAACATCTCGCTCCTTAACCACATAAAATGTCACAGGACACGGGTTACTTTTTCACAAAAGCATTATTAGACAATTGTCCTATCGTTATGGTGGGTGTAAGAGAGACGAATATCCACCGTAAATGTCCTTCCCGTGAGGGCGTGGCAGATCTAAATATCATGCCCAGACATTCTTATGGAATTCGGTGGGGATACGCATCTCGCCCATCACGGGGTCCTATGGAACTAACCGTTTAACCTGTCGTTAGGTTTATATACAAGTTGCCAAGTTTTTCACTGCGGTGCGGGAGGATGGTTCAGCAAATAAAATAGTAATTAAGATATCTTTTTGCAGTGCTTTCCTACATTGGCTAAAGTGCTAACTACTAAGTATCCGAAGATATGGAGGGAATGTGTGTGATACCACACCCTGGCCATCATCGCTCGGAAACCCCAACAGTTTCCCAGAGTCGGATCAGTCCGTGGCGCGGATAGGGACATCCAAACAATTAAGAAGCCATAAGGCTGAGTGGAGCATGAAAAGAGACAAAATCTTGGAGGTATGAGTCTTACCGGAGTGCGGGGCTAGATTATCGCACTGCCGGAAGAGAAGAGTATACTACAGATTTCTTAATGAAGAAAGTGTCTCTAATCATATTAAACCTATCCTATTGAGCTGAATAGAAATGGTTTAGTCGGTAGCATGCCGGGCTAAACAAAGTTATAGCATGGACAGCGACCTCAGTGAAAAATTGTTGGTGACGGGAGAAAGTGCTGCATATATAAGTGTTGCTGTATAGTGTTTCCTACATGCACTGCAGTCCTATATTTTCTATGAATAAACAAAACATATGAACTGATGGCTACTGGCCATATATATATAAACTAACCACAACAATCAATACAATATCAAATGATCAGAATTATATATTTTAGTACAGGTTAACGAACCTACTACGGTGCGGTTAGTGAAAACACCTTACAGAAAATGAGAATAACTATAAACATATACAGAAATTATAACTAGCGGTCCTAAGACCAGTACGGTGCCTTTTAGTCATCGGGACCATTCTTACAGATACAATATAATTAGAAAAGTACATTTAGCGGAATAATTAAAATGTTAAGTATAGTTACTTGAATACGCGGTAGCCATTCTTAAGTTAGGCTATCATGTTACTCAAATTGATACGTCATCCTTTCGTCTCTGGAAGCTGGAAAAGTTGGTTCCCGCAAGTTGGTTCCGCAAACAGGATTCCCGCAAGAAGCTCATGGCGGGAGTACATCGCTCAGGACTGTAAGCACATTGGAATGTCTAACGAGTAGTCAGCAAGAGATACAATAGCATTACTGCTGTGAAGAAAGTTCCCGTACACCGATGGCACGGATGGAAGTTGTCAACACCCCGATCACAAGCGGGGGTTGGCAGATGCAAATGAAGACACAAACAAAGCTTAACGGTGCTGGGTACGTCAGCCAACTCTGAAGACGCACCAGGCAGAGTTTACTTGCTCCGGTCGAAAGTTAAAAGAACCTACACGACATTAGTGCGGGGACGGTTGAAATACCACTTTTAGGCGTGGCCGGCAGATCCGGCGAGTCATCCATCAAAGAACATCCTGCCTCTACATCTGTAGAATCACATCACCGCAAGTTCGTGTTCCGAAGTAGATATTGATACTCGTGAACGATAATTAGAAAGTTCCAAATTGCTCCCGCAAGTAGGGAGTTACAAAATCGTTTTCGTGCGGTGGGTTGGGTAACTGCCAGCTACGGGAGAAAAACCGACTGAAAGCGAAGTAATATGCGTATCGTCGTTCAATAGTAGCTGGTACAGGTCCAACCTATTCGGCCCCTTGCCGAGGATGCTCTCGATCTCTGGATCGCGTCTCCTTTTATACTCCTCGTGACGTCACAGGTACAGGCTCCAACCAATCATCATTCGAGCAACAGCCAATCAGCGCGTAGCTAATAATAGCGCAGTTGAATGTTCTAGAACAATCTAGAAGTTCTGCGTCCACGTGGTTATGACGTCACGGCAATATTTTGAAGTTAATTAAGAAGGGTTTTCCGTAGATAACTCAGCCATTTCTTAACCGATTTTGAAATGGTTTACAGATTTAAAAAGCCCGTCGAATTATGGTCTTAATTAATGCCAGATTCAACGGGAACATGTAATCAAAAGGGATTACAGGGTACCATCTCGGTACACTAAAAGCGTCATCCCATCTTGGTCGTAATCTACGTGCTCCATCAAAAATAGCATCCAAGCGTGCGCATGCGCACTATGCGCTTTAACGAACTTAGTCATTTTTTACAACACGATCTCTCCCATAGGCCTATATACGCTTATGGCTCTACCCAGGGGGCGTGTTCAGGGAACGAATCCAGGACGGGCAGCGCATCCCCCAGCTTAGCTGGTACGGCCGGTACCCGACCAGTCGATCCAAACTACACCATTAGACTGTGGCTAGCATGGATATGTAATGGCTCGCAGATGTTTGAGGTGGCATGCATGAAGTTTGTTCAAGAGGGCTTTTGGAGCTGCCCAGCTATTGCAATTCCATATCGCTATGGAATCACGTGTAGCAACACATAGTTGCATCTTGACTTTCATGATGGTTTTAGAGCCACGAATCCACAATTTGCAAAGGACTGGAAGGTGATACCTCCTGTTACACAGCGAGTTCCAATGTCGGTAGAGCTACAGAGGATGGAATCCAAGATGGTGATCTTTCCACATTTAAAATACTGGAGATGCCATCGGAAAGGATCTCTGCCACCCCTACCCCCCCCCCTCCACCCACCCTCTCCTCACCCCGCCCTACCCACCCAGCCACCTACCACTCCACCAGACTGGTACGAGGGGAACACTCATTTTCGTCGATTACCGTAGTGGCGCTATTAGAGCAATTAAACTCTATCTGAATCTGATGGCTGTGGCCCAGAAAAAATTCTCAAGCACATTCACTCACCTACTTCTTGACTTGACGTGACTTGACATTGTAGTTCCCTCACATCTGGTGAGAACGGTATTAAAACCGTAATATTGAAGAACATAATTATCAGTGTTGAGGAGTATTGGTTTGATCTATCCTGACATCTCTGGCCTGTTACAATCCAATTCTCTTGTTTGAAGGCAACTGTGATAGCCTTTTTTATCTGAACTGGTAGAAGGCATAACAGAATCTGCGAGTATGAAATTCAAGTTGATGGGTGATATCTGTAGGTAGTTCTGCTTGACTTGTGTCCAAGAGAAAGCTGTGCATCATACGTTCATCCTCTTGAAGGGTTGTCAGTAATTTGAGTCACTACATACACTATCCTGCAGTTCTGTCAGTATCTGCTTCAGAACAGGTTGTCTAACTGATTGGCTTGCAGTGCATCTTAGCATAAAGTCTTCAATGGACTCACCTTCATCTAGGCATAATAGGCATCTTTGGTCAGGTACTGAGCCATGAGTCCATCGTCTGCTTGTCTGTAACTGAAATGTGCCTGTCACTATCCAATTCTACACTGGCGCTCTGTAACATCTCTTGGACTATGGCTGATTGATGTTGTTACTAGGCATGGACGGCTGAACGTAACTTTTTCTTATGATATTCACATTGATGGGTATAGTTCAATTTTACATTTGATATGTTTTAGCCAATATCTGTCAATGGCTGAGTTTACTGTATTCTTCCAAGTGTTCTTTGTGAGTGGAGTATCTATGATAGTATGTGGAGATGGAAGTTCATATTTGGCTAACAGTCTTCTAGCCGTGCAGATCCATCTTTCACCTTCAAACCGTTTAAGTAAGCTTCATTATATCCAATGTATCAAAGGTTATTCTGACCCATCTCTCGTGGCATACAAACACCTATTCAAAGTGTGGTCATGGTATAAAGTCAGTAGTTTTAGTAAAGTTCATATATCTTAATTTTATGTTTATAAGTTAATAAATATATTTACTGGATATAGTAAATAAAATATCTTCTAATCACGCTTGTGTTGCTTACATAGTACTATAAATAGTGACGACGAAAAGAATTGTAAAATAATTTTCAGTGTAGCTAAAGTTATCCACTAGGTAAGTTCTTCGGCTGAATATTCTAAGTTCACGTGTACCATATGTGGACAATATCCGCATTGCTATGTATGTGAACTTACCTCCATTCGATGCAGATGCAGATAGTGCATCGTTGGCTTCCAATGGACCTTTACAATCTTAGTTGTGCCCCGCCCATCACTAACTAAGCTCCGCCCACACTTCGACGTGTTGGAATTGATTGATCCCCGAATGCCATAACTATCATTTTCGTGAAAACTATACAGTTAAGTTGTTGAATATTGTGTAGCTGCCTATGGCAGCAACAGCGCCCAGTCAAATTAGTTTCAAAATATTCAACAGTATATTTATTAAATAGTAAAGACATACAATTGGTACAACAATGCATGGCTCTGCTCCCGTATCGAGTACCGTGCTTGCTGGCTTTTGATATCTGCACTAAGTTAACGAAATGTCGTAAATATAAACAAGGGTGGGGTGTGGTTGAGGTGGAGGTTGGGGGCGGAGGAGGGTGGGTGTGGTCACCGCAAATGCAACCCTTCGGTAAGAAATAAATGATGACCTGATCCACGAACAGCGTAGCTATTTGTGTGGGCGTATTTTAGTATGATGCTTGTCGTGTGGCTCTTGGGGGTTCATCGATATACGGTAATAAAATATTGAACTTTTTCGCATTTGAACGCTCGCCTATAAAAAACATAGTGACACTTTCAATATATATATATCTCTACAAATGCTAAAATTTAAAGAAGACACATTTTTCCATTTATAAGCGGAATTTATTTTTAACCTGCCTGTAGGGTCCATGGCCAGTAGGGCTGATCGGCTGTAAGTACTGTGCAACAAAGAAAGCAATTTGGTAGATGGTGCATGACTTGTTCAAAATTGGCACGTAGGTAGGTCTTTCTATACACTTTCAAATAAGAGCAGAGCAACATGATCGAATAAAATCTAGATGGTTAAAATAATTTCATATATAACCCCCCCCCCCACCCCCAATCCCCCCTAAACTAAGCAAAATCATGAGCAAATGTGACATAAGCTCACTGCAGTCTTTACTTCGAATTATCTTTTCTGCCCCGTGCTTTATTACAAACTATGCATATTCACGTAGGGGTGGGTGGGGTGGGGATGGCGGTAACGTGACACCACCACGACGGTCTCCTTCGTAAGTACCAACTTTGTCTGGAAACTAAGTCATCAAGGATTGGAGGCTGACATCTGCACATAGAGGCAACTCTGATTATGTCTACCCTTCTTCAAACAGGATCCTCGATCTTCCCGGGAGCTTCAGATAGCTACTTGGAATGTAAGTGACATGAGTGCAATATCAAAGAGGCAAACGTTAGGTGCAGACTGTGAACAATATAACATCGATATTACATGAATTCAAGAGACTAAAGTACTTAAACACTCAGAGCAGCAACTTCAGACAGGCCATAAGCTAGTACTCATGGAACAGAAACGGGCCACATACGGGGGTTTAGGCTTCGTAATCAGATCAAGGCTCTTGGACCATGCCATTAGTTTCGCATTCATCAGTGATCACGGTGCATTCATCGACCTGGCTATAACTATACGTGACAACACACCACCACTAAGTGTCGCACAGTCAACAAGTATGGCCCAACTACAGAAAAAGACAAAGCGAATCCAGTAATATTAGATTCCTTCCATGCAGAACTGAGCACCGCCATTACAATCCCAGCTAAAAGGCAACTGTTAGTGTGTGGAGATTTCAACTCCAGGCTGGGTAAACTCGGACTTGCGGACAAAAGTTCAGGACTTGGCATATGCATGTGATCATATGGAGAGGGCACACGCAACAACAATGGAGATGCACTGGTGGCATTCCTTAGTTCCAATGACCTATTTGCCACAAATACAGCTTTCATACACTCATGCCGTCACTGTACAACATGGACGGGACACATTGCTGATCGTAAAGCCTCAAAAGGTTCTAAGGCTACAACAGCTGTCTTCAACCAAATAGACTTCATACAATGCAAGACAGAAGCAAAACCCATACTTCGGAATGCTCGTTCCTATGGAGGCACAAACCTCAATTCTGACCACAAGCCAGTTATTACACGCCTTCAGATGAACGATCTCTACCGTATGTATAAACGCCAAACCAGTCAAGAGGGTAGAGTCATTACAACCTACCCAAGCTCATCAGCGACACTGATACTCAAATGTCATACAAAAAGGCCCTCGTGGAGGAGATAGCTAACATCGACGTCAGCTCCGATCCAAACGAAGGTGGATCATCAGCTACCAGCACCATAGGTGTTCTTGAAAACAACCGAAATAGTTATACTGACAACCCTTTAGTAGTAAAACTGTCAGCAGAGCAGAAAGAGTTGCGGCTGCACATCTATCAGAATGGCTAAAGCAAAGACGGCACCAAAGTACGCCAGGAGCGCACTAACATTCTGTGTCACATTAGCGAATGACTAAAAGATCTTGCTATTCAATAAGCAGACTCCCTAGAAGATGATATCACTGCCATAGATGACTGTCACAAAATGTTTCGGGCAGCCCGAGTCCTGAGAGTTACTGACTACACACCACCAACTCACTGTACCCGACTCTGAAGGACACTTTATCGGTATGACCAGGGCAAAGCCAAGGCGATTCGAGACTGGTTCAAGGAACAGTCCACTGTCCAAGATGATGAGCCCTTGCACCAGCTCTCAGGAGATCCCAGGCCATTACTAACACCAATTAAAACAGCAGAAGTTGACAAACCTCTTAAAGCCCTGAAAAATGGACGTGCATCTGGACCTGATGGCATGAGTATTGAATCATTCAAATATGCAAGTGACATTGTCTCAAAACCGATTATGCACCTAATCAATTCAGCATTTATACACCACATTCCCATCGACGCTGTAGGCCAACACACCCTTATCGCACTACTCAAGCCTAAGAAGCCACCTGGCCCCCAGCCAATCTGTGGCCCATTGTACTCCTCAGCAGCATAAAGAAAATCATATCCAATGTTATTCTATGCACTGCATCCGAGACAAGATCGGTGACTTCACCGGATCATGTCAACGTGCCTTCAAACGTGGACGCATCTGCGCAGACATTGTATGGGCTCAATGCATGCTTATGTCGGTAGTCATGGCCAAACACTTGGGCTTCCACAAAATGGGCATTGCAATGAAGATGAGCTACGACTAGTGAGACTACTGATTGCAGACACCAAGCTGAGGATACGAGTCAAGTCAGTGAAGTCTGTTGAGTTTGAGCCGTCAATCGGCTCCCTACAGGGAGATGGTCTATCTCCTGATCTTTTCACCTGTTACTTTGCTGCTGCATTGAAATCCGTGTGGAAAGATTCCACAAAACCAAGCTCCCAGTATCAATACTGGGTATGCCGCTAGAGATGGAATATGCTGACGTTGTGGCTTTCATAGTCAAGGAAAAGAAACCCCTTGACGAACTTCTCCCAATAGCTGCAAACAAACTAAAAATTTAATCCAAAAACAGAGTTCACCCACATATTCCTATCTATAAAGCATGAAACTAAAAAAATGATGATCCACCTCGTGGCGGCGAACCATGGAGGAAAAGTACAATCCTGGGCTCACTGCTTTGCAGAACTGCTGACAATGTTGCACGCTGCTTCATGTGGAACATAGCCTTCTAGTCCTTCTAGAAGTTATGGATTCGTAGATCAAAGATTCCCTTGATAAAAAGACTACGTTTATACAATACAACCTGCGTATCCTTGATGCTGTATAACTGTAACAGCTGGGCAGCTCCAAAGGCACCTCTAGACAAACTCGATGCCTGCCATCGCAAACACCTCGCACCATCACTGGACAGCGATGGCCAGACAGCATAATTCCCAATGATGCACTATACAAGATGTTTAATACGTCGCTGCTGTCTGTAAAAGTCGCCCAGCAAAGATGGTCCATGTTTGGCCATGTGCTAAGGATGCCAGAAGTCACACCGGTAGAGAGAGCCTTGGAATTCGCCCTACTCGGAGCCAGCAAATACAAAGGCAGGAGAGGACTGAAGCCTGTGTAATAAAATGACCTCATATGAACTCGTCATATATTTGACGGCGTTTTTTCTTCCAACTTTACGATATATCCGAGAAAACATCGATGATACTAAGCGCCTAAGGTACTGGGCTTAAAGTTACCTTCCCTGAAGTACTCTCCCATATTAGAAACGCTACGCTGAGATAGCTAATGAGTTCTTTTTTCGTGACATCTACCTCGATCTTTGAAACGCCGATCGATCGTAAAAAAAAATGTGCAGGAATGGATGAATTAGACAATTTGCATCCTGAACTCTCCTACGTTATTTTGACTGTGATGTCAACCAACAACTGACGTACTTGATTACGACGTCAGACACTTGAGCCACAGATGGGATCCCTCCATTTCATAGCGTATTAAAGATAGTTGATGCAGTGGCTTAGTTAATCGTAATGTGTTCTTTGGTCACAGAAGTCGAGGAAATCAATCAGTTATACTTTGACTTTCATCTTGGTCATTTAGATCATAGAATCTTCAATATGATGCTCACAATATTGCTACGTCTGAGATAGTAATAAAACTGTTATCACATTTGCAAAACTCCCTATATTAACCCTTTAACACTCATATCAGCTAAAAAGCGGCTCCTGCAGTGGTCTTGAGAAATGTCCAATCGCAGACCAAGAGAAGACTTTTTTTTTTAATTTACCACTGGAATGACTTGCTCGATAATCGAGCAAGTCATCCCAGTGGTAACTGTTAAAAAATAGTTTTCTCGTGGTCTGCAAAATGGACATTTTCTAAGAGAAAATTTAAATTTTCATGAACAAATTCGAGGGTTAGACGTTATTTTAATCAGCGCATGGGCTTACAAGTTACAACGAGCCTCCGGCGACATCTCTTTCTCGTTTGCTGCGTCATCATTATGCGTGCATGTTTGGATATTTACATACGGGGTAGATTAGCCTCATATGCCATTATACCGTGTGCAATATGAGAAGGCAACGCATTAAAATGTCCACAGTTTTGACACCATAGAGGACAGGGAAGAGCGCGACAGAGAGATCTTCATAAACCGCGCGCAGTTGTCAGATATTTCATTTAATTATTTCCGAAAATTAAAATTATCGCCAATATATCGATGGGATACGTTACGTCTGTTTGTCTGTCTGTTTATCTGTTTGTTTGTCGGCGTCCAATCTTGGTTTAGCTACTATTTCGGCATAGCATCACCCTATTGAGACTAAACTTGGACACATGCCTCCTTATATCAAGAGGATGTAGCGCAATGATGGTGAAGTCATGAGTTCAAGGTTTAAGGTCACTGTGACCTTGGTAGAGTAATCTACCTTTTACGGTTAAGCTTTCCTCTTAGTTCCTTATGTCGTCTCTGTCTCGGCATGGTTTCACCATATTGGGACTAAACTTAGACACATGCTTTCTTATATCAAGGGCAATGATAGCGAGGTCATGAGGTCAAAATTCAAGGTCACTGTGGCCTTGATAAAAAAAAGTAATTTTACGGTTGTTTTGCGTTTAGCTCAACATATCGTCTTATATCTAGGCATGACCTCACCACATTGGGACTAAACGTGGACACGTGTTTCCTTATATCAAGTGGATGGAGCCTAATTGTATTGAGGTCGAAGGTTAAGGTCACCGTGACCTTGGTATAATACTCTATTCTTTCCGGTTGGTTATTTGGTTGTATTCAACATATCGTTTTATATCTAAGGATTGGTTCAGTCTATTGTGACTAAACTTGGACACATGGTTACATCTATCAACCGCACGCAGCACAATCATACTGGATTCATGAGGCTAAATCTCAAGTTAACTGTGACCTTATTATAAACCTATTCTTTTCGGTTCAATTGCTGGTTTATATCAATATATTGTCTTATATCTCAGAACTGGTTCACCACACGTGAATTTAACATGCTCACATGGTTACCTATAAGGAGTAGATTGATTTTGAGGTCAGAAGTCAAGGGCATTGTAACATTTGAATAAAATACAAACTTTAACAGTTTGGTTCTGCTTAGTTCGCCTGGTCTTTATTTAAGAATTGGCCAAATTGTTGGAACTAAGCATTGTCATATAGTTACCTCAACCAGGAGGAGCAGCACATACATTCAGAGTTTTGAGGTCAATGGCATTGCGATCTTGATACAAAGCTAGATTTGCATTTGGAAATGTAAAATGCCAGGATTTTCACCAGTATCCCGCAGTGGAACACTGATGTCTTGCTATTACCATCGACGGTTATCGCTAAATTTACTAACGTTTGTCCACAGACAGATTCCACAACCCCACAACCTATCAGCTATCATGAAATTATTCAAAAAGTTAACACAACACGTTATGAACGCTTTATTGTTCTTCAGGTCAACATCGACCTCACGTATTCACAGTTTTATCGAATACAACGCGCACACACACGTACACGAACGCACATGTACATGCCCTCGCATGCTCACATCACGCGCACACTAGCACACGACACGCGCAAATGAGCACGCATGCATGCATGCATGTACGCATGCACCCATACACGTGCACGTACGCACGCACACGAGCACATTTACGCACGCGCGAACTAACGAACGCACGCACGAACGCACGCATACAGGGAGGCAAACTCCGATGTTTTTTCTCTTATTGACTTTGTAATTTCTGGACAGTTCAGAGCCATTTCACATAATAGCGCCTTTCCATACGTTCTTGTAGTTTCTGCCTATTTCCGGCGCACCACCTAACAGTCCCAATACTGTACATGATGTGTCGGTCTATATTTGACTATAAATCGGTCAACAGCTGTGTTATTCTAAGAATTTCTTGGTAACTATATAGGAGATTATTAAATATTGTGAAACTAAATTGCCATTTTTGTCATTTTGGGCGGTGATAAAATTTGAGAAATATCTCGTTGATGTAGCCTAGATTAGTTTCAAATGACGATTAGCTATAACTATACACCTGTGCAAAAGTTAAGCACCACCCTATTTTTACGCACATGCGAGGGTATATTCATGTGCTATGAAGAAAGCAATAGCATAAACATTTATGTACCCATCCATCTTAGTGCAAGAGGTAATAATGCAACTAGAGGAATGCTGATTATGATGGTGGGGAAACACTGTATGTTTTTGTTTGAACTTGAAAACGAGGCCTGAATATGGTTACGTTGACACAACTGACAACTATTGCCCTACAGTTGACACACGTGGCTAGATTGTCATTAATGGTGTCTGAAAACGAAGTTTAACATCTGTGCACGAGTTTGAGACTGTCATTATTAATACCGGGTATATCCACCTTGTGCCTGGATGACGGCCTGGACACGACGTCTCATGCTGGTCACCAACCGACTGATACGCCATTGTGGTATTCGTTGCCATTCAAGATGGAGTGCGTCTGTTAATTCCTGTAGGTTCTGCACAGGAGGATCCCTCCTTCTCACCATGTTTCCCAGAATGTCCCAGATATGCTCAATAGGGTTCATGTCAGGGCTCCTTGCTGGCCATGGTAGGGTTTCGATGGCATTCTGGCGGAGGTATTCATGCACAGCTCTAGCACGATGTGGTCGGGCGTTGTCATCCATGAATATAGGGTGGGTTCCAGGTGCATGATTTACAAAATGAGGGACCACAACTCTATCCAGTATGGAATCTTGATATCTTTGTCCATTTAGTGTTCCAGGTACAGTCAACAGATCCAGCTTACAATCAAATGAGATGCACCGCCATATCATAACGGAACCTCCACCAAATGGAACTTCTTCCATGATGTTACGTTGGTCGTACGCCGTGCGTCTGGACCTCCATACACGAGTTCGACCATCTGTGGCATGAAGCAGGAACCGACTTTCATCGGACCAGTGTACCCGTCTCCAGGATCTCATGTTCCAGTGTCTTCTTTCGTTGCACCACCTCAGACGCTCCTCTTTGTGGTGTGCAGTGAGGAGAGGACGTCTGACAGGTCTCCTAGCTTTCATGCCAGCAGCATACAGTCTCCTTTTGACGGTAGACATTGACACTCTATTGCGCGTTTCCCATTGCTGGCTGAGCACTCTGCTGTTGGTGAATGGAGATCCCCTAACAAGGCGTACTAGGGCTCGATCATCACGGGCAGTAGTCTTCTTCGGTCTTCCAGATCTAGGCCTGTCCTTCACCTCGTTAGTTTGCCCATGTTTTGCAATCAAACGACTGATTACAGTATGGTTAATGTTCAGCTGTCTGCCAATCTCTCTGCATGACATACCAGTGGTATGCATGCCTATGATTTGCCATTTCACACGATCACTTAACCTTCGTCTTGCCATAGCGGTTCACAATCAAGAGCTAATTCTCTCTGTACAAATAAACCACGGTCATGAACACAAAATTCCTAATCTTGTCGCCTAAATCTGTATGTAATGTTCTACACCTCAAACTGGACTTTTACATAACTGAACACGTGTGCTGTTTCCCGCCACGCACGGAGATCAAGCGGCGTGAAGTCATGCATGCATGTGCATTTCGTACTTGGAATTATGTCAGCTAACGCGGGGACAAAAAGTATGGCAGCCTAGTTGTACCATCATGTTTCTACGTTCTATTGTTTTTGCTGGTGCTTAACTTTTGCACAGGTGTATAGTTCATTATATAGTTATGTAATGAAAAATCATTCACGCTCTTACACCAGAGCCAATAATAGTGTCAAATGACATAATATATGCTTTGTTCATTCTTCATTCACTCGTTCGTATACGGCGTCATATGTGAGTAACATCACGGAGCCTATGCTATGGACAATTTCCTAAAAGGAACATTACGCAATAACAAAGCTTTTCTATCTCTTACAGGTCAACCAGTGTACAAATCACATTTTCATAAGGATATATTTGAGATAGTTGACGCGTAATATAATTCCCGGGTCTCTATTTCATTACAAAATTGCAAATAGAGGGTCAAGTTAACTTGTTCTAGGGTAAATTCACGAATTTCACAGAGGCACCAGTGCTACCCTTTCCACCTACCTATCCCATGGTAATGGAAGTATCCGATCTGCCACTTAAAGTATCTCACATCATAATCAATTCCGCCATTAGTTAGCATATGGCATAATAAAATGATCAAAGACCGTCGCGACGGTGGAAATATTCAGTCACGAATGAGTATGAATCGTATTTTTTTTTAATTAGTTTACAATTTAATAAAGATTATGTTGAATATTTTAAAACTAATTTGACGGGGAGTTGTTGCTGCCATAGGCAGCAACAACTCCAAGTCAAATTAGTATCAAAATATTCAATAACGTCCTTGTATAGTTACCGTGAAATTTAGGTTCAGAAACCGGTTTAGTGTTTCCAGTTGCTTAACATGTGTAAAAAGTAGGCAGAGGTTAGTTAGAAATGGACGGGGCATAGCTAGAAATAGATTCCCCCTATGCTGATTCAGTGAAACGAGTAATTTGCTGTGCCAGCTCCGGGAAGGCCTTTTCCGGGCTTGCTAAGTTATGTACATACATTTGACAGGGCATCGTCAGAAGAAATAAAATGTTCTTTTCTATCTACTTTACCAAATCCCATGTTTCCATCTTCGTGAAAATGGTGCATAGAAAGGTGTGTCACTATGGACGAGCTGAGGGTTTTGGTAGGAAGGTGTGTCACTATGGACGAGCTGAGGGTTATGGTAGGAAGGTGTGTCACTATGGACGAGCTGAGGGTTATGGTAGGAAGGTGTGTCACTATGGACGAGCTGAGGGTTATGGTAGGAAGGTGTGTCACTATGGACGAGCTGAGGGTTATGGTAGGAAGGTGTGTCACTATGGACGAGCTGAGGGTTATGGTAGGAAGGTGTGTCACTATGGACGAGCTGAGGTTTATGGTAGGAAGGTGTGTCACTATGGACGAGCTGAGGGTTATGGTAGGAAGGTGTGTCACTATGGACGAGCTGAGGGTTATGTCAATTCTTTTGGGCATTGTTAAGGATTAGAGCTCGGTATTCGTATAAAAATCTGTATTCGAATATTCGTATAATTATATGATCTATATTCGAACTATTCGAATATTTCAGACGACTGGGCGATAGGGTATTAAATGACAGGGATTTTTAATGGAGAAATGATTGGCGTTGTGGCAGACAACGATTTCTTATTCATAGTAACATGTTATACAGGAGCTGAAAAATGTGAACGGGCAGAACACAAGCAACTAAAAGAAGTTACGGGATATCTGTGTTCTAATATCAAAACCTCAAATGTTCTGGTTCAGAAAGGGCAGCATGCACACCGATTGTGGCTTCAGGCTGCTATGCTTATCCATTGCAATCAGTCCAGCATTTGAAATGGCACGTTCTGATGAGCCACTGGTGACTGGAATTTCGAGGTATGCTTTTGCCAGTACGGCTACGCGTGGATGTGTTTCTCGTGTTCCATCCACCACGCAAGATGATTCTCATCCAATCCAATGGCATCCTCATACAGATACGCGTCAATCACATTTTTGCCCGTTACTCCTTGTCTCCTGGCAACTTTAGGCCTAGTATCATAACAATCAAATGATAATGAGTCGAGAAGGGTTTCAAGGTGTCTGGCTTTTTCTTTATTCGATGGCTCGGTTGCAATTCCGTCACTATCGTCGCAACCGGTTGCCGCTTGTTCAAGCACAGAATCCAATTCACTCCATACTAGTTTGTAGGCTTATCGACGGTGCGGTTCCGTGAGAACGGAAAGGTCCTTCATTCGTGGATCAAGTACTGCGAATACTTGCATAACCTGAAAGATATTATCATCGTCGATACACACAGAATAGTTTGTTGAAGTTTTTGATAGTGTTCATCGGCGTCGTGTTGTGCTTTCATTACATGGTGATTGTATAAATCGAAGAACCACTAACGTTCTCTTTGAACGTTTTGAAATAGCGAGCAATTTCTCCAGAGCAACACAGAATTCTTAACTTAAAGCGAATCTAATCTCATCTCAAATCTTGTATTGCTTCGATAGAATATGGTTTATAGATTCCATATCATTCATATCCTGTAAGATTCCCTGATCTGTATCGCAATTATCTGTTTTGTAATATCGAGTAAATGTTGAACAGTGATCGACACCATTTTGTCTCCTCAAGCTATTGTGTGTGATGTCAGGTAAGCTCCAATGCATCACATTCTTTATTATGTAATGCTAATCCCATTGAATATTTTGAAACCAATTTGACTGGAAGTTGTTGCTGCCTATGGCTACAGGATGCTGGTCTTTAATCAAAGGGTCTAAAATGCCACGCCGGAAACCAATACAATTTAAAAATAAGTCAATTTTGTCTATATGGACGATCCCATTTCTGGTGAAAACGTTACATTGACTTTCATTCCTTCGATAGATCCATATAACCTGATTGTCTTTGCCATCTTAGTTATATCATTTAGTGTAGCTAGAGCTGCTTGTCAAACAATGTCATATAGCCTATAACAGCAACAGCTCTCTGTCGAATTACTTTCAAAATATCACGCAGCTTACACCGAGCATAGCTCAAAGTGCTGAAATCGAACACACGTGTATACAGAGTGGGTGGAGCTTTGTTTGAAATGGGTGGGGCATAGCTATACATGGATTTCTCGATTGTAAGATTGAATTGCCCTTTCAGTTTATCCATCCATCATATGATGTCATAATTAACCACGTGATGTGTAGCTTTGCGTCATAATCGATTACAGCATGAATGACTCGATTTGGTCCGTATTAAACGCTTAATAGTCTGACACGTTGTACGAATTGTGTGCCTTTGCTATTTAATAAATAGGCACGTGAATATTTTGAAACTAATTTGACTGGGCGCTGTTGCTACCACAGGCCGAAACAGCGCCCAGTAAAATTAGTTTCAAAACATTCAACAGCTTACCTGTATAGTTTTCTGGAAATCGATAGTCAGGGCGTTCAGAGATCGGTCGATCCCAACATGAGCGAGGTGTGGGTGGAGCTTAGCTAGAGATGGGCGGGGCTTAGCTAAAGGTCCAGTATTCACATCTGCTGCATGGTGATTGATATTCAATATGAACGAACATATGCTTTCTATAATGTGTTGGTAATACAAGAATGTACACGCACGCTCGCACACGCACGCATGCACGCACGCACACACAGTTATGGGCTCTCTCAATCGTCTAGGGGTATAATTTATCACCATTAATACCATCATTAGAACACTTATTTAATTATGAAGAACGCAAATGTCGCCATTCACATACACAATGAGCAAGCCATTTGATAATAATAATAATAATAATAATAATAATAATAATAATAATAATAATAATAATCTTTATTTTAGGAGGGTATACATCGTCAGTAAACTGAGCTTCCCGAGGCCCTCACGCACACGCACACGCACGCACACACACACATATATATATATAACTATTTACAAATATACAAAATATACAATATTATAACACAAGTAAAATGACTGTTAAATTAGATAATTAACGTATTTGTTAATTTTCGATAGATATTACTAAAACAGTATTGCAGAATAATTACCTCGTCGAATGTCGATGTTCGAATCACCGTTCACGCATACATACGCGCAAGGTCGTACACATTCATTCACACATACACAGCTATTTATAAATAAACAAAATATGCAATATTAGAACACAAGTAAAAAGGTGAAATCACATTGCCCATATATCACTATAATTTAGTAATATATTCATGTGTATTTGATTTGAATGTCAGCAGAGTAGAAGACTGAGTAATCGTTTCAGGCAGAGAATTCCACAGTTGCGCTGCAGTGTATTTGAAGCTTTTTCTGCCATATTCCGTTTTAATCCTCGGAAGTTGTAGGTGATTGCGTGTTTTGGAACGTAAATTTATAGTGTGCGCCACCCCAACGGAAGTGAACATGTCTTTCATGTAATCAGGGGCCAGACCATTTCTAGATTTATATGTCATAATACCCATTTTAATTTGCATTCTTTTAGTTAAATTTGTCCAGTTTAATGTTTCATATAGTTGTGCAGATGGTGTCCTGTAAGGCATATCTAATATCACCCTAGCTGCCCGTTTTTGTAGTTTTTCTAAACTATCCAATAATGTCAGCGAAGACGGGCAAAATACAAGACTACAATAATCAATGTGTGAAAGGATATACGACTTATAGAACAGATTTCGTTGCTCAATGTTAAGATAGTGTTTATTTTTTCGTAGAATATAAATCAAGGACGAAATCTTTTTACAAAGTTTGCCTATATGTTCTTTCCATGCAAGCGTATTGTCTATGTATACTCCTAAAAGTTTGTCAGATTCCACAACATTTAAGTTTCCACGATTTGTAGGGATTATAACATTATTATTTACTTGTTTCAATTTATGGGTAGTTCCTAACATCATAAACTTAGTTTTGTCCGTATTTAACAACATTTTATTATTTACACACCATTCTTCTACCGACTTCATACCGTTAATTAGATTTTCTTGAATTTCAGCGACATTTGAGCTAGCAGCATGCATAGTTGTATCATCAGCATACATATCCATAAGATTGTTGACACACATGGGTAAATCATTAACATATAAAATGAACAGAAGTGGCCCTAAAACTGAGCCTTGTGGTACTCCTATATCGATGGGAAGTGGTTTAGAATTCTGTCCAGAAATTGAAACGTATCGTTGTCTGCCCTTTAAATATGAAGAAAACCACTTTAATGTATTATAGCTGAATTTGTAAATACTTAATTTTTGTAATAGGATGTCATGATTGAAGGCCTTTTTAAAGTCAATCATAATAGAACCAATAAGGTCGCCATTATCTATCGAAAAGCGCCATCTTTCTACTAGATTTAACAAAGCAGTTTCACATGAATGGTTAGGTATGAAGCCTGATTGCGACTCCACTAATAAATTATACTTGGTTATAAATTTATAAATATGATCATGTATGTGTCGTTCAATAACCTTAGAGATAATGGGTAATATAGAGATAGGCCTATAATTGCTAACATTGGTTTTTGAATCAGATTTATGTAGAGGCTTTACTTTTGCACATTTCCACATTTTGGGGAATTCTCCCGTAGCTATGCTTTTGTTTATAATAAGTGTAAAGGAGGGTGCAATTATTGTTGCTGCTGATTTGAGGAAGTGTGCGTTCAATTCACCAGATGGCTTATTTGTTTTTAAGTTGCTAAGTTCTCTGGACACATATTCAACGGTTATATATGGAATTCGAAACTCTAAATTTTCTGGAACTTTATTAAAAACATGATCTAATAGCTTATCAAATGCCATTGGCCTTTGTTTTATCATGGAGTGTGTCAGTTTTGAAATATATATTAAAATGTTCAGATTGCATTTGTGGGTTTTGAATTTCACGTCCATTATCATCACAGATTATTGAAGGTAATTTGTTTGCCTTGGGATTTATGTCTTTTAGAATTTTCCATATATTAGCTGGATTATTTTTTCCTGATTCTAATTTATTTGCAAAATAATCTCGTTTAGATGCTTTAATCAAATACGCAACTCTTTGCTTTAACATTTTAAAATTCAACATGTTTCTTACGTTTTTATGATAATCCCTTTCTTTCATTGCTTTTAAAATTTCTCTGTTCATCCATCCCGGTTGACATACACGTTTAACTCTGCGTTCAATGACAGAAGCGTGTTTATTTATAATGTTGATGAATTGTGCATACCATTGATCAAGCGCTTGATCAGGACTACCCAAATAACCTATAGAACGCCAATCACATACAGATAGGTCACTAAGAAACTTAGCGTCATTAAAGCTGTTGGTGCTCATGTATTTAATACGTTGGTGCGAATTTTGAGTTTTGAATGGTTTACATTTGCGTACAGCGAATATTGGATAATGGTCACTTAGTGCCAAAGAGCCGACATGTGACGATTGAATTTTGTCTTTATCTGTGACATACACATGGTCAATCAGTTTTGATGTTTTCTCAGTAACTCTGGTTGGATTACGTATAAGTTGCTCTAAATGAAAAAGTTCAATTAAAGACTGCCATTTATGATTATCTGCTTTAATAAGGTCGAAATTAAAATCTCCTACAAGTATAATATCTGAGTTTTCGGAATATACCTTTTCTAACATAGCTTCAAATTCATCAATCCAAATAGCGGGTGAATCAGGGGGTCTATAGACACAACCCAATAGGAAAGGCTTGGTCTTAAAGGGTCTAATTTCAATCCATAGAGTTTCCAGATCATCGGTTTCAAAATTTAGTTTCCTCACATATGAATAGTTATCAGCTATATATAGTACAATTCCACCACCGTCCCGTTCTTTTCTGTCCTTTCTTTCATTAACATAGCCTTCAATTTCAATGGAGTTATTTGGGATTGTTGATGAGAGAAATGTTTCAGTGGCACAGAAAACTTCAAGTTCTTTTTCACACTTCTCCATAATCAGTTTTAACTGGTCAATCTTAGGCACCAGGTGCTGTACATTTAAATGACCAATCCTAATTCCTTTAGAATTAATATTGAAAGACGGCAGATCTATGGATTTATTATTATTATTATTATTATTATTATTATTATTATTATTATTATTATTATTATTATTATTATTATTATCATTATTAATAGTACGACCGCCGCCCCCACCACCACCAGCACCAACACCACCATAACAACCACCCCTAAGGTGAAATAAAGTAGAAATTAAATACATTTCGCCAAACAATTATTATTATTTAGAGGATTAGTGCGGTGTAAGATAAGATTTACAGCCAGCAAGATCAGTGTTTACTTTATCACGTCCGTGGCCGCTTGACGGCCAGGCTTCCCCGTTCTAAAAATAATGACATAATGACGTCACGAAAAAACTCCTATATACAGAAGACGAATAAATAAATAAATAAATACATTAATAAACAAACAAACTACATGTAACATTAATTTACTCCACCACGGTACCACTATTGAAGTGTAGCTGTCATCAAAGACCTAGCCTATGTAATGATAGCCACCCCCCCCCCACCACCCCACCTCCCAGCCTCGGCTGCTAACACCCACCACCCCTAAGGTTAATTAAGCGCATTACTTATGTAACGCTTTCTAGCCAACAACAACACTATTATAAGATATATATATAATCTAAATCCGTTTATACCCACACGGCGTGTACCTATAGCCATGTTCAGTATAGTTTGTACATAGAATGTCATATGGTTATCTATTTTCGTGGTACGAAAAACGTCGCTAAAGTGCAAATTAGAGCACAAATCTAGCATCAATCTGATTAACAGATTCTCATTTTCCTATGATTTAATGGAATTAACTAGTAACTACTTCAAGACCGTAATAATGGAATCCCGTTGATATTTTCTGTCATGAAAATAAAATTTATCTGTTTATCTGTCAATCTGGATGTTTATTTGTCTGTCTGTTTATCCACACGGTATCTTCGGAATTTGAGAAGGAAGCATCATCAAGTATGGAATGTCTATTCATATTGTAGACGGCTAGGCAGAAAACTAGAAAACGTTGTTTGACTCAAGATGGCCCGCAATCACTGAAAATACCTTTAGCTATATAATAGATAGCAATTCTATTCAAAGCCTTCATATTATTTTTAAAGATATATATAAAATAAAATAAAAATTATAGCTGAGGCATATACCAAGTTTCATTAAATTATTTTAAGCGATTGTGTTTAATATTGTACATTTTGTATATTTGTAAATAGTTATATATATGTGCGTGCGTGCGTGCGTGCGTGCTTGCGTGCGTGCGTGCGTGCGTGCGTGCGTGCGTGTGTGCGTGCGTGCGTGCGTGCGTGCGTGCGTGCAAGCGTGCGTGCGTGCGTGCGTGCGTGCGTGCGTGCATGCGTGCATGCGTGCGTGTGAGTGCGTGCGTGAATGACCGTGTACGACCTTGCGCATATATATGTATGTATGTATTTATATGTGCGTGTGTGTGTGTGTGTGTGTGTGTGCGTGTGCGTGTGCGTGTGCGTGTGCGCGCGTGCGTACGTGTGTGTGTGTGTGTGTGTGTGTGTGTGTGTGTGTGTGTGTGTGTGTGTGTGTGTGTGTGTGTGTGTGTGTGTGTGTGTGTGTGTGTGAGGGCCTCGGGAAGATCAGTTTACTGACGATGTAGGCCTATACCCTCCTTAAATAAAGATTATTATTATAAAGAAGCCATGTGCTAAGCTTCATTAAATTATTTTAAACGATTTTGTGCGAAATAATATTTCGAGGGAACGAAATAAAAAAAAAGTCGCACATGGCACCTCCACGG
The DNA here is from genome assembly GCA_034401795.1 of Chaetoderma sp. LZ-2023a. Classification (NCBI taxonomy): domain Eukaryota; kingdom Metazoa; phylum Mollusca; class Caudofoveata; order Chaetodermatida; family Chaetodermatidae; genus Chaetoderma; species Chaetoderma sp. LZ-2023a. The sequence goes on from CM067374.1 coordinate 19,247,295, forward strand.
CCCTGTAATATAGTGTTTACGAGGAAATTTACAAAAATTTAGATTTTTTTTTTTTAAATAAAAAGCCCGTTTTCACCCAAAATATTGAACCTATGAAAGGGAATTCTTCGAAAGGCACACCTGCGTATCATAACTCATGCAGTTTTATTACCTGAAGCGGTTCTGTATGATATGCTGTTTACGAGATATTGTGGACGGAAAGAGTAGCCGGATGAACAAACAGGGGCACGGACAGACAGACGGGAAGACACGGCGATTACTATAGGGCTTTCGCACTTTCCCGCGCGGGACCCTAATACGACAATCAAACAAACAGGTTAATATCTAAGCCACAGGGTCACAAAAAGCATCTCGAAATTTTAGCCATAAATTGCGAACGCAAGTAGTCAGAATCACCAAATTTGGCTCATCCATCCTTATTATACGTGTCCAGAAGTTGTATGGGTTTCAGGACAAGACATTGGATATCTAGGTCACCGGGTCATGAAGTGCATACCGGAATACACATTTTGGCCATAACTCTGGAGGATTGCAAGAACGCAGCATCACCAGATTTAGCACACATGTTCACATTTGACAGTTTGTTATTACTTTGAATTTGAGGGCAACCGATCCACTATCTAGATCACGGGGGTCACTAAGTGTATTGTTAAGACAGCGTGCATAGGCGTGAGTCAGCATCTCCCTCGAATGCATTCTAGTTATTAATTTTATTGCCATCGCCCGGTAAGGGGAAGATGATATTGCGGTCGAGTCTGTCTATCTGTCCGTCTGTCCATCCATATGTCCATCCATCCACCCACCCGCCCGCCAACCCGGGAGCCAGCTCGCCCGTCCGCCCATCCATGCGTGCGTGCATACGTGCGTGCGTGCGTGCGTATATGTATGCATACATCTGCCTCTGTCACGCAGTGTATCTGCGCGATGCACGTGCTTCGAGTATGTATTAATAAAACCACTTATTATGTGGCTCGGTGTCCCTAGAATAATAATGAATAACGAATAACGCATAACGAATAATACACCAGGAGCCATACGGTATGGAATATCATGGAGCACCTGTCATATGGTAAAGAATAACACGGAAAACTGCCATATGATAAAAAAAAATTACACAAAACATCTGCCATATTATATAGAATGACGCATAATAACGAGCCTATGACATTGAATAACACAGAATAACGGCAATGTGACACGGAATAACACAGAATAACGGCAATGTGATAAGGAATAACATGAAGTAACGGTCATTTGATAAGAATAACATGGAATAACGAGCCTATAGCATGGAATAACAGGGAATAACGGCCTTTGTTATGGAATAACATTGGATAATGGTCATATGATATGGAATAACACAGACGAATGGTCAATTGATATGAATAGCATGGACTAGCAAGCCTATGAGATGGAATAACAGGGTATAACAGCAACTTGAACAGGAAAATCATTAAATTACGTGATGTGGAAAACATGGAAAATATCGTGCCTATGATATGGAATAACTGTCATTTGAAATGGAATAACATGGAATAACGAGTCTATGATAAGGAATGACATGGAATATGACCTAACCGCCATTTGAAATGGATAATATGAAATAATCAGCCAAAAATATGGAATAGGGGGCCGGGGTTGGGGGCAGGACCAGCCCTAGGGTTTCATGCGCCTTAGGCAAAGGCAAAGGACCACCCTTTAAGCGGGGATCGGGGTGGGGGGTCCTCCCCCAGAAAATTTTGAAATCCAGATGCTTTGAGAGGGCATTTCCTGCATTTCTAGAGCGAAATATGGGACTTGTCCTAAGTGTGAATTTTCTTATTTGCTTTAAGAACATGTAGCTTGGGTGGTGAGAGGCACCCAAACTCCCTTTTTGGCGCTCCTCTAAAATCTGGCATCTATGCATTGAGCCGGCCCTGGAGCCGAATGGCAAGGAGTAATTGGCAGTTATTCTTTGTTATTCCATATCATAGCGTCGCTATTCCATGTTATTACAAGTCATATGCGTGTTATTCCGTGTTATTCCATATCATAGGCTCGTCATCCCGTGTTATTCCATATCATATGGCCATTATTCCATGTTATTCCATTCATAAGCTCGTTATTCCCTGTTATTCCAGACTGTACGCTACCGTAAAGTGTGTCACTTCGCCACTCTGAGCTAACTTCGCCACTAAGTTGACCGAGCCACAAATCGGCTTTCAAAAGGAGCGTGTTTGGTGCCATTTGACAGCGTGGCTGTCCTGAAATGCCTCCCATGTCAATACGCTTATGATACAACTACAGACCTCAATGCAAATGCTATTGGCCTATTCAAAGAGATGAAAGGATGGCCAACCTCTACATCACCAACCAAACCAAAGCGTGGCGTGGGTGAGGGGGGGGGGGGGGTGTGGGGGGGGGGGGGGGGGGGGTGTCGTAAGACGAGAACTTAGCAGGATAGATCCTTTCAAGCAAGGCTGAAGATCGATCAGGAACATCAGGTCCGAGTAGCTCTAGTAATGTGAATGGGGATGTGGAGGAGGATGGCATGTGTGTACAGTGTGATACGTCGTATTCCATTTACTTTTCTTATTCACTGGACCCTAAGTGCTCTAAACACCAGCATTCCAGTTAGAAAAAGAAGGCATAGCGAGTGTGTACATAACAAGAGGCATGTAGTTCGGATCGACCGGTCGGGTACCGGCCGTACCAGCTAAGCTGGGTACGCGACGTCCGTCCTGGATTCGTTCCCTGAACACGCCCCCCCCCCCCCCCCCGGGTAGAGCTATAAGCGTATATGGGCATATGAGAGAAATCGCGTTGTAAAAACGACAAAGTTCGTTAAAGCGCTTAATACCATTTTTGACAGAGCGCGTATTTTACGACCAAGATAGGATGACGCTTTTAGTGTACCGAGAAGGTACAATGGAATCCTTTTTAATTACTTTTTCCCTCCGAATCTGGCAGTTATCAAGACCAGAATTCGACGGACTTTCCAAATATGTAAACCATTTTAAAATCGGTTAAGAAATGGCTGAGTTATCCACGGAAAAACCTTTTTGATTATCTTCAAGGTATTGCCGTGACGTCATAACCACGTGTACGCAGAACTTCTAGAATGTTCTAGAACATTCGACTGCGTTATTATTAGCTACGCTCTGATTGGCTGTTGCTCGACCGATGATTGGTTAGAGCCTGCGCCTATGACGTCACGAGTAGTATAAAAGGAGACGAAATCCAGAACTCGAGAGCATCCTCGGCCAGGGGCCGAATAGGTTGGAACTGCGTCAGCTACAATCACAAGACAGTCATTAAGCAGATGACTTCGGTCTCGAAGGTTTCTCTCCCATAGCCAGCAGCAACCCAACCCACCACACTATATCAATTATGTATCTCCCATTTGTGCGGGAGTAATTTTGGAACTTTTGAATATTGTTCACGAATACATCAAGAACTAACTCGGAACACGAACTTGCGGTGAGGCCTTTTCCGGCCTAAAAATGTGATTCTACAGATGTAGAGGCAGCGATGTTCTTTGGTGGATGACACGCCGGATCTGCTGGCCACGCCATGAAGTGGTTATTCAGCCGTCCCCGCACTGATGTCGTGCAGGTTTATCTAAACTTTTTGACCGCAGCAAAGTAAACTTTGCCCGCTACGTCTTCAGAGCTGGCTGACGTACCCCGCACCATTAAGCTTAGTTATGTATCTTCATCCGCATTCAACAACCCCCGCTTGTGATCGGGTTGTTGGTAGCTTCCATCCGTACCATCGGTGTACGGGAACTTTCGTCATAGCAGTAATGTTATTGTACCTCTTGCTGACTACTCGTTAGACATTCTATATTGTGATTACAGTCCTGAGTTCGATCCGCTCCCGTCATGGACTGCTTGCGGGAATCCTGTTTGCTGAAACCGGCATGCGGGAACTTTCCAGCTTCCAGGGAATGTATCAACTCATGTCAAACCAAAGGTGACGTATCAATTTCAGTAACACGATAGCCCAGGCTTAAGAATGGCTACCAATTATTCAAGTAACTATACTTGACATTTTAATTATCCCATTAATTACATCTTTGATAATTATATCGTATCTGTATAAACGGTCCCGATGACTAAAAGGCACCGTAACAGTCTTAGGACCGCTAGTTATAATTTCTGTATCTGTTTATAGTTATTCTTATTTTCTGTAAGGTGTTTTTGCTAACCGCACCATAGTAGGTTCCTCAACCTTTACTATACATATTATTCTGATCAGTTCACATTGTATTAATTGTTCTGGTTAGTTTATATATGGCAAGTGACCATCAGTTTATATGTTTTGTTTATTTGTAGATAAATATAGGACTGCAGTGCACGTAGGAAACACTATACAGCAACATTTATATATGCAGCACTTTCTCCCGCCACCAACAATTTTTCACTGAGGTCGCTGTCTGTGCTATAACTCTGTTTATCCTGGCATGCTATTGACTAAAAACCTTTTCTATTCAGCTCGATAGGATAGGTTTAATATGATTAGAGACAATCTCTTCGTTAGGAGACGCGTAGTGTACGCCTCTTTTCCGGTAGTTGCGATAATTTAACCCTGCACTCCGGCAAGGTTGTGTAAGATTGGCCAACATACCTAAAGGGCCTCATATTTGTAAGTTATTGTCTCTCTTCATGTTCCACTAAGCCTTATGACTTTTCAATTGTTTGGATGTCCCTATCCGCACCATGGACTGATCCGACCCTGGGAAACTATTGGGGTTTCCGAGCGGTGATGGCCAGGGTATCTTCGGATACTCAGTAGTTAGTTACCTTTGCCAATGTAGGAAAGCACTGCGAAAACATATCTTAATTATTATTTTCTTTAATCTGCTGAACAACCCTCCCGCACCGCAGTGCATAACTGGACAACTTGTGTTTAAACCTAACGCCAGGTTAAAAAGTTAGTTCCGTAGGACCTGGTGATGGGCGAGATGTGCATCCCCACCAAATTCCGTAAGAATGTCTGGGCATGATATTAAGATCTGCCACACCCTCACTGGAAGGACATTCACGGTGGGTATTCGTCTCTCTTACCCCCATCATAGCGATAGATCAGTTACCTAAAATGCTTTTCTGGAAAGTAACCAATGTCCTGTGACGTTTTATGTGGTTACGGAGCGAGATGTCCAGATTCTTACCCAGTTCAGAGGTTTTGCAAAGTAACATGTATGCACGCTGTCTTCAGTATTGATGTCTTAGGGCAGCCATTCTCAATGACAGCCGTATCTAAAAAGATAGGTAGACGCCAGCCATTTGCGGCCTAAAATAGTTCTTGTCTCTAAAAATTAAATATTAGGTTAGGCATAGAAGAAGGCCCGCATAAATAAAAGCGGCAACTACTAATTCAGCATATTGAGAATTACATAAGACGGTGACGTGGGAATCCTTCGGGAATCGCTCGTCCTGTCTTCACGTAAAACAGCACGCAACCTTATAGTCATAATTTCACTAGGTATGGTCTTTTCTTTACAGCATTTTGGTTAAATATTGGAGTGGGCCCTTTGCGGCCAATACTCTTCTCCCGCTTTAAGCGATGGCGACATTTTCCTGTGACGGAGGACCGCGCGAGGCACTTGCCTCTCACAAGGATTCTGTAATGACGGCCCGCGCGAGGATAATACTCCTCACCCAAACTAGTACTAGATGTAGTGCCCGCACGAGGCACGTGATTTTCCGACACTACAAAAGATAATTTTCTTTCCTTTCAGCTTAGAGGTGTAATAGCTTATATTAAGTTAATTAGTTATCTCGTGTACGGGAGCCTCCCTTATGAGGATACCTCTGCGGACCTACGAGTCTGTGTGGTACCTCCGGGAGCCCCATGTTTAGAAGTTCATCGGCTGTCTCTATGTCTTGTATTTTCGTATGCTCATTATATTTATCTAGCATACTTGACGGTCTGTTTAGGTAAAAATATTGTATAGACTTATGTTAATTAGGTCACCAAATCAAATCTTGTAAGTCCATAGATCACAAAATTGCTATGGACAGGCATACTGGTGACACAAACTCTTGGGATGAGACTGTAGTGTTTAATGTTCGCGACGATGGTCGCACGGCCCCACCGGAATGATTGAGTTCCACCGGCCTTAGGAGCCGGTCTTTGTTACCCATAGGGCAGTATCGTACAGGATCTGTCACCCCGAGTCCGGAAGCTAACCAGCATCATCATTCGTTGTGCACTTGCGGCGCGGCGACTCGACACCACACACCGGAGCGGGCCGACACTACCCTGCGAGCTACAGGCCCAAGGGCCTTAGCGCTCACCTGGACCATTAGCATTTGAACCATTAGCATTTGAATAGACATAGTACTTTTTTCAATTCAGCAGTAACAAGACATAAAATACAAATTGGTAATTCCGAATAATCGATATTTGGTGGGAAATTAATGATGAATGTTGACCACACAATCAGACAGAACCTTAGGTTCCATCCAGCCAATAAAAAAAATCAAATATGGCCATTAGACCCACAATTTTGATTGGTCCATGGCATCGTTTAAAATGCTACTCATTAAATGCTTGAGCCATGTTTTATCAAGGATCAAGTTCTCTTGAACAAACTTTAATCACCCTTAGTTGTCAATGAAGCCTGATCCTGATTTTGGGGAACAAGATGGACACTGTAACAAGAGGTTAATGAGGAGTAGTGTTTTAAACGATTTCCAGCCAATTTTCGGAAAATGCCGAACAAATTGACCAATCAAAATTCTGTATACAAGCTCAGAAGCACGTGACTCTAAGGTCCTTCCAGCCGAGTTATTTTGAAATCGTTCAAACGGTTAATAAGAAGTAGAATTTTAACTGATCTTCAGAAAATCCAACATGGTCGCCAGAAAGATCGGCCAATCAAAATTCTGTATACAAGTTTTGAAAACTACCAGCCTAGTATTCTTCCAGGGAAAGTCTGGTTGAAATTGCCCAAGCATTTAATGAGTAGGATTTTAAACGATTTACCGGCATTTTTTCGGAAAATTCAAAATGGCTGCCAAAAAATTGCTCAATCAAAAGCTTTCGTACCCAACACGCCTTCAGATTCGGCATATAATGTATCCATAGACCAAGCTTAGTTCATGTATAGGCCAAGCAAAAACTCTGGAACTACATCTCGGACAAAAATTCTCTGTAATGTCCAGTGAACCACGAAAAGTAGCTCATGCTTACCTACTTTTCAAACACAACACACCTTGAGCATATAATGCATCCATACACCAAGTTGACTTCCTGAGCTACTGTAAAACAAAGCCTCTTGAAGCTACAGCCTGGCCCGAAATTATCTGTAATGTTTAGTGAACCCTGAAAATTAGGTTAGTCTGTCTGGCTGAATTACTTTTCATACACAACACACCTTCATCTTATAATGCATCCATATACCAAGTTTAGTCGAAAACTCTTGGAACTACTGCTTGAACATAACTTTCTATAATGTTCAGTGAACGACGAAAAGTAGGTTAACAGCATGATCCGTGAATTTTGAAAAATACTGGCCTACTTTTCATACCTAATAGTCATAATACACTTTCAGAGTATAATACACTCATACACTGAGGTTAGTTCCGGTATACCAAAAAACTCTTGAAACTACAGCCCACACAAACATTTTTCTGTGATGTACAGTAAACCGTGAAAAATAGGGTCACGTTGACCGACTTTTCATACGCAGAGCATACCTTCAGCATATAGTGCATCAGTAAAATAAGGTTAGGTTCTGTATGCAAAAAATCTCCAGCCCAAACAAAAACGTTCTGTAACGTTCAGTGAACCGTTAAAGGTAGGTCAAAAGTAGACCACACTGTGTATCTCTGTAAGATGCATCCACATACCAAGTTTCATGATCATACATATAAGTCTTGAGACTATGGCGCGGACATACTTGTAGAATGCGAACACACGGACAAAGCGGCGAGTATATGGTCCACCGAAATTTTTCGGAGCGAATCAAACCTACTCACCCAACTTTGCCCTAATTTTAACACAACGAACGTACTTGTCATGCAAGAGGATTTCCTGACGTTGGCCATAATCACGATAAAATAACCCATATCTGGATCGGATCAAATTCTGGATCTGTGTATCTCTCGCAAACTGCTGGTCAGATTTAGCTCATATTTTAACACAGGAACGCGTACGACAATACAATAGGATTCCACAAATTTGGGCCTTATCCGAAAAAATCTAGAACCCACAGTTTCCAATATTCTATCGACCTTGTTTCAAAACGTGCGGGGATAATAATAGGGCAGTAGTCTGCAGGTGGGCAAGGGGGAGGAAGTTGCAACCCCTGAGATTGCGAAATACACTTTTTAAATACGTTTAACAGGCAGTCATCATAATAAGATCGCTTTAGGCCTATAGCCAGCTGAAGATACACATTTACCTCCAGAAATGCGGGAAATGCCATCTGAGAGCATCTAGACCTTCAAAATCTATGGGTCGGCGGGATCTCCGGACCCCATCACACCCCACCCGCTTTCTGACCTCTTGCACACCCCACCCCACCCCACCCCCACCCCCACACACACGCACGCACGCGTGCGCGCACACACGCACACACGCACCTCATACACCGGGTCCACACGGGGACGCCCCACTAGCCCGACAGCCCAGTAGTCTGGCAACCCAATAGTCCGACAATTTTACCCAGTAGTCCGACAACCAAACCCAATAGTCCGACAATTTTACCAACTAGTCCGACATCCCAATAATCTGACAGCTCAATAGTCCGACAATAGTAATTTTATTAAAAGATGCAAATGCTTCAAAACCGCGCAGATGTTGAAGTAGGATAGAATGGGCACGTCGTCATCGGAAATACCTAATAATTTGTTATCATAGACATATATATTACTATAGCCTATATCAGACAACGCCGTCTTGGGCACTATGCAAAGGGGTGAAGGGAATGCAAGCAACAGCAATAAAAGCAATAGATCCAGAATTTGATCCGGGTTTTTTTTATCCGGATCAGTGGCAAAGTCAGGAAATTCTCAATTCAAAACCAAATCGGGACAGGATTTATTAAAAAATACAGCTCCAGACACACATATTCACACACGTACATATGTGATTAAAAAATACAGCTCCAGACACACATATTCACACACGTACATATGTGACAGTTAAAATTTGTGTTCTTCTGAAAGCTAAAAAAAATACAAATGTAGTTTTATTGTTTTAATTTGTATTTTGTCAGTTCATTTCCTAACGAATTCATACGATTGTTTGTGTAAAAGAAATACATTTCATATGAAGAAAAACCTACAGAGCCATCACACAGTTGTTTCCAAATAAATTACCGCACTTCAACCTGTCAAGATATTTTGCCTGTATAATGTTCACCTGCAACACCTCATTTAAAAAACAAATTGCCTATATTAGTCTTTCAAATATCATAAGCTATGTCAATTTCGTCAGCAGCGCGGTATTGTCACAGGACAATATAGCATCTTTGACGTAAATATCAAGCAATTCTTGTGTTTACTAAATAAAATCCTATGCTCTAACTATTATATCTCATTTGGTCTGTTTAACCAATCTACTGTTTGCTGGCTGGCCGGGCTGACCGACCGACCGACCGAAAGATCGACCTATCGGCCGAACGAACGACCGAAGGAAAGACAGCCCATCATGCCTCCACCCATATATCGCAAAGCAATATGTTGTAAGTGGCATTGATTGATTGATTAATTGATTATTGATTGATTGATTGATTGATCCATCGATTGATTTGATCGTTGGATGTACGTATGTATGAATGGGGTGGGGGGGGCGGGGGAACGGGGTGAGGGAGGGAGTAAGGGAGGGAGTGCAGAGGGAGGGTGGGCGCGTTACAGCTAACAACAACAGCAATCGGAGATTGCAGACCATCGCCCTCCAATTTCTGTCACACTATAAGTTTTTAGATTATCCAGATGTTTTCAACTTTCCAGGATTTCTTCAGATCACGTCAAAAATGTATGTTCTACCCATTTTCTTGTGTTAAGATATGAGCAAATTAAGATCAGGAGTTTATCGAGATATGCATATCTCCAAAATTCGATCTGATGCGTCTTCGGTTTCTTTTATCCAGATCACGGCCAATGTCTAGGAATCTTCTTGCACGGCAAGTTCCCTCTTTCTTTTAGAATTTGAGGCAAATCGCAGCTGTAGGTTTTTTTAGATGCAAGTGCTGTCGGAGACGCGCTCACGCACGCATGCACGCACGCACTCGTACCTATTCGCAATACCCTCTTCCCCTTACGGGGCGAGGGTAATACAAAGCGACAAGGCCCAGCCACAACATGCAAAAAAGATTCATCGTCATCATCATGAGACCGTCATCGCCACCACTACCACCACCACCACCACCAACAACAACAACAACAGCACTGCCACCGTATCCATCACAACCACCACCACCTACACAATCACTACCACCAACCCCACCACCACCACCACCACCACCACCACCACACCACGACAACCACCACCACCACAACCACCACCACCACCACCAGCACCACCACCACCACCGCCACCACCACCACCACCACCAATAACAACAACACGAGCACCACCACCGCCGCCAACACCACCACCACCACCAACAACAACAACAACAACAACAACATCACTGTCACCGCCGCGACCACCACCACCACATCCATCACAACCACCACCTACACAATCACCAACAGCAACACCACACCACGACAACCACCACCACCAGCAGCACCACCACCACCAACAACATCAACAACAACACTGCTACCGCCGCCGCCACCACAACCACCAGCAACAGCAGCAGCTATCATATTGATAACGCGAATTCATAACAAAAATTGTATCATACACGTTTCTAGATGAGCATAATTTTCAAACCCCCATATTTCTGAGGCAAATAACAGGATCGCTGTTATCATGGTGTTAAATAATACCGCTTGTAGGTCGATTGGTATGTCATGTTCTCTCGTTTCTTAACAACCCGTAGGCTTCTATAGCTTTAGTGCCTTGTTTTGCGTTTCTTGCTTTGCAATGGCGTCTACAAACTACACACTTGCGAGTGTCTGGTGATCTAGCAGGAGGGATCTCAACAATGTAAAAGTGAGAATATCTGGACTGTACACCATAAAAAGTGCAGTCAATTCGTGTGGTTGTGAGACTTGATTGGTGGTTACAAGCCAGTCTGGTGAAAGGATTTTTGTCCTCTGTGTGCCAGTCTGGTGGTAGAGCACTCGCCTCCCGAACGCTAGGCGAAAGGTGCCATAGAATTAATTGCCAGCTTCGAAGCCCACTTGGGTCGAAAAATTGAAAAAAGGTAAAATTACATTTCAGATGATGAATGAAAGTCCTATAGTGACAGTGCGTCGTCAAAGCCAGGGTTTATAGAACTAATGCTTGACAATAATAAAAACTACTACGTCTACTACTACTACCGCTGCCGCTACTTCTACTACTACTACTACTACTACTACTACTACTACTACTACTACTACTACTACTACTACTACTACTACTGCTGCTGCTACTACTACTACTACTACTACTACTGCTGCTGCTGCTGCTGCTGCTGCCGATAACGGTGGCAGTGTCAGCAATGGCGTCAGTGGTGGCGGCGGGATCTGCTGCTGCTGCTGCTGCTGCTGCTGCTGCTGCTGCCCGACCGGGGAAATGATGGTCAACAAAGTAAACTAACAGGTTCATTCATTGGGCGGGGTTAGCACAGAAATTGAAGCCATCGCGTTAAAACAACTAAGCAAAGTTTAAGAAATAGAGGGGTATTATATCACGCTTTACAAAATTGAGGAAAAGCGAGCAATTCTGACACGTCCTTGGCGTCACGCGGAACCGGCTTATTACGACACGTGGCGTGATGTAGCGTGTTTCTGTTCTCACTTTTAAATAAAACTAATTCCCTAAAATGGGAACATTATTATGATAAAAAAATATTAAATGCCGGCATGCCGCTAGGCGTACACGCTTATTGTCCTCCCGTATTGTAGAAGTCGATAATGAATGATTACTGTATTCTGTGGCTGTAGTAGTAGAAACATCCTACAGCTGCAATCAGTCCTCCTTCGCTTTTTCCCACTGTGTCTTGTCCTCAGCCAAAATCCTTAGCTTCCTCAGGTGCATTCTTGATTTGAGTGTACCTAATCCTGCTTTCTTGACGTCACCTCGTAGCACGCTTAGCAGATTTATGCAATGACGTCCTCTCCTGGCTCTGTATTTGCTGGCTCCGAGTAGGGCGAATTCCAAGGCTCTCTGTGCTGGTGTGTCTTCTGGCATCCTTAGCACATGGCCAAACATGGGCCATCTTTGCTGGGCGACTTTTACGGACAGCGGCGTCGTATTACACATCTTGTATAGTGCATCGTTGGAAACTATGCTCTCTGGCCATCGGTGTCCAGTGATGGTGCGTAGGTGTTTGCGGTGGCAGGCATATAGAGTTTGTCTAGAACTGCCTTTGGAGCTGCTCGGCTGTTACAGTTGTACATCATCAAGGATACGCAGGTTGCATTGTATAAACCTAGTATTTTTACCAAGGGAATCTTTGGTCTACGAATCCATAGCTTCCAGAAGGACTGGAAAGCTATGTCCCCCATGATGCAGCGTGCAGCAATGTCAGCAGTACTGCAAAGCAGTGAGCCCAGGATTTTACTTTTCCTCCATGGTTCACCGCCATGGAGTGGATCGTCATTTTCTTTAGTTTCATGCTTTGTAGATAGGTATATGTGGGTGAACTCTGTTTTGGATTCATTCATAAAGAGATTCTCAATTTTTAGTTTGCTTGCAGCTATTGGGAGAAGTTCGTCAAGGTGTTTCTTTTCCTCATCTATAAAGTCCACATCATCGGCATATTCCATCTCTAGCAGCATGCCCAGTATTGACACAAGGGGAGAGGGTGGGGTGGGGTGGGGGACTTGTGGAGTTTTCTCGCACAGATTTCAATGCAGCAGCCAGGTAACAGGTGAAGAGCACAGGGGGTAGACCATCTCCCTGTGGGGAGCCGATTGATGTCTCAAACTCTACAGACTTCACTGACTTGACTCGTACTCTCAGCTTGGTGTCTGCAAGCAGTAATCTCACTAGTCGTAGCTCATCTTCATTGCAACTGGCCTAGCGTAGTACATCTAGGATCTTTGAGCGCTTAATTGTGTCGAAGGCTCGTGACATGTCAATGCCCATTTTGTGGAAATCCCAGTGTTTGGACATGACTACAGACACAAGCATGCATCGATAATACAGTATGCTATATATAATCTGTCTTTAAAGGACACTTTGGTAACAATAAAAACTGTCCTTTATACACAGGTGTACTGTATATGGAGTGTTAAATATATCGAATCTTTAGCTTGTGACTAATTAGTCTCCTTTAGGTATATTTCAATGGAGGAGTCTTTTTATAGAGAGGGGTACTTTAGAGCAGGTTTAACTATAGGCCTACTCTTAAAAAAGAAATTATAATAACTAATAATACTGTGGGGTGGGTGGGTATTATAAGGGTTTAATATTTGACATGACAGATTATAGAGAGTCTGACGAACAATATTTCAACAAGAGCAGGAAACGCGCTTAAACGAGGAAACACAGCACAAAAGAAAAACACGTGCCTTGCCAGATTTTAATTATAGCAGGCGCTGCATGAGCATTGCGTTGATTGGTTGATTTATTATGCGTAATAATTTGATTTACTATGTATATTAAATCAACCAATCAATAACGAATACCCGCAATTCTAGCCTCCTGGTTGGTTGATTTATTACGTATAATAAATCGAATTATTATGCATAATAATTCGAATTATTATGTGTATTAAATCAGCCAATCAATAACGAATAAAAGCCATTCTAACTTTCTGAATGGCTGATTTTATTACGCATAATAAATCGAATTATTATGTGTATTAAATCAGCCAATCAATAACGAATAAAAGCCATTCTAACCTTCAGATTGGTTGATTTATTACGCATAATAAATCGAAATATTATGCATAATAATTCGAATTATTATGTGTATTAAATCATCCAATCAATAACGAATAATAGCCATTCTAGCCTTCTGATTGGTCGATTTATTACGCATAGTAAATAGGAACGATTCTAGCCTTCTGATTGATTAATTTATTACACATAATAAATCGAATTATTATGCATAATAATTCGAATTATTACACATAATAAATAGGAACGATTTTAGCCTTCTGATTGGTCGATTTAGTAAACATAATAAATCGAATTATTATGCATAATAATTCGAATTATTATGCATAATAAATACCGAATTGTGACCCTAATGGCCTTCCATAATGTGTGTGTGCGTGCGTGCGTGCGTGCGTGCGTGCGTGCGTGCGTGCGTGAGCGCGTGCGTGCGTACGTACGTACGTACGTGCGTGCGTGCGTGCGTGCGTGTACATAAAAAAGTATAAGCTATATGCTATGTACTACATGTCATAGCATCAGCATCATAGCAGCTCTCATCCCCTATGGCATGCGCACTGTCTCGTATTGTATGTTGATCTTCATCATTTTTCTTTTTTTTCCATTTTACGGGGCATAAGCCCTTGGCTTGTTATTGCCTCTGGAGTTGTGTTAGCATTGTATTACTAGTGCTTGTACTTTGCTTAGTTACAGTTGTTTATTTGTTTGGTTGGCATTATTCATTGACAGTAATCAGGACCCTGGTTGACTTTGGGAGGTGCTGTGGGGTAGATGGGTTATCCCCGCATCAGCTGCGGTGTGCCACCTATGCTCATGGTTACACCCTTCTGCGCCTAGCATTTAGATATATTTCTAGATTGTCTTACTATTATATATCTATTAGTTGGTTATGTCATGATCGTATAATATGTCATTTAGGTGCATATCTAGTTTTGATTTAAACACGCTGAGCATTGGTGCCTCGACCACAAAAGAAGGTAGTGAGTTCCATGTGTTAATAATTCGGTTTGGGAAAAAATGCCTACGAATCTCTTTTCTGCTGCGTTTAGTGTTGAGCTTGAATGTGTGACCTCTAGTACGTGTGTTACCTGATCGGTCAAAGAATGTGTTTTTGTCATTGTTGTAATCATCATGGACAAATTTGTATGTTTCGATTAAGTCTCCTCTAAGCCTTCTGTATTTTAGTGGCATGAGGTTCAAAGCGTTTAACCTGTCTGTGTAGCAGTAGTTTCTCAAATGGGGAACAAGTTTAGTGGCTCTGCGCTGGACCCTTTCGATTATACAAGATTGTCTTTTAAAACTTTTTTTGCAAACCGAATTACGAATAGTTGGAATAGCTTACCAAATGAAGTAGTTAGTTCCGTAAGCCTAAATATCTTCAAAAATAAACTGGATTCATTTTGGTCAGATTTTTTGTATACACAAGACCCAGTACACAATCATTATCTTTCCTTTACCTCGAAACAAATTAACTAAGCAATAAGCATAATGTGGTCGCCATCTATCTACAGGCATTTTGCCTATAATGGTAGTATATGATAAGTATAAGTATAAGTAAAACTAGGAGACCATATGCAGTTACAGTATTCCAAAATTGGTCGGACTAGTGATTTGAATAACAGGGTAAGCGTGTTTTCATCTATGTAATTGAAGGTTCTGTTGATTAGACCAACTATGTTAGGGGGTCCATCGACTTATAGGCTGTGCCTATAATTTATATATATATGTAAAATATGGTATGAAATAAACAACTTTGAACTTGTCTACAGTTTTGTTTTTATACCAATGTCTACATACTCCAGAAGGAGGTTCTTCGTAGAGTGGGGAATCTACATGTACAAGAAGGTGAGTTTTTTCACTAAAATTTAAGTCTTAATCTAAAAGGTATGCTTGACCAATCAAACATAAGCAAAACACATTTGAAAGTAAAAGCTTTGATGCCGTACGCGATGTCTATAGTGACTCAACTAGGTCTATTATATATATTTATGTATTAGCATGTTACCAGTTTTCGCACATCTACTTTTTACACAGGGTGACAGTTGTGTAATAGTTGCATAGTCCTGTTCTGCTGGCTAGGCTAGACAGCGTGTAGCAGGTCTATGCTTTCTTTTGCCATACGAAGAAAGCGGTAAAATTAAATAACAGAAATAAACGCGAGATACTGCTTTTCGTGGTGTATGACGATAACAGCCGCCGTCGAAAACAGACGCCGGTAGATCAATAACAGCCGCTAGGTTATACCCCGACCTATTCCTATAGTCGTCTATGAAAACTCGTAATTTTCTGTGAACAAATTTAGGTTAAAGCTGGTTTCTAACTTAACTTCCTATTTCTAATTTATCGTTCCTATTCTTTTTCAGATGACTAAGAGACGGTGGCATTGCTAATGATCGGACCCTGTTTCTGTAATTTAATTTCTGTAATCCGGATGTTTGAAATCAAAAATACGTTTGAAACGTATGAATAGATTCAATAAAATCTGCTTGGTAATTTGGTATACTATCATGATTCAGATTAATTTTGCGAAGGCATATGCAAAAGAAAGCAACATTTCTATACCACAAATGCATCAAAACGAGGTTAGAAAAGAGCAAAAGGAAAGAACAGACACCAATACTCATGATGCAATGAAAGTTGACATTAGTTTAGCAGAACTGAAGAAGGCTGTCCACCAATTGAAGAAGAAAACTCCCGGGCCAGATGGCATTACGAATGAAATGATCCACCACCTTGGTAATGCATCTCTCCGCAAGTTGCTAGACATCTTTAATCTCAGTTGGACCAATGGAGAGGTTCCTCAGTGCTGGAAGAAGCCAGAATGACTCCTATTCTGAAAAAAGGGAAGAACAAGACGAAAGTGCTGAGCTACCGTCCTATCAGTCTTACAAGCTGCATATGCAAGCCCATGGAGCGCATCATCAACCAGCAGTTGCAGTGGTACCTGGAGTCTGAGAACATTATAGTTTCAGAGCAGGCCGGTTTCAGAAGATACAGGAGCTCAGAAGATCAAACGACACATCTTGCACAGGTCATAGAGGACACTTTTCAACCCAAGAAGGTGATGCTAGCTGCCTTTATCAATCTGCAGAAGGCATTTGACAAGGTGTGGAAGGATGGCCTCCTTGTGAAGCTCCGGCGCACAGGCATCGGTGGCAACATGTTCCGATAGACCAAGTCGTAC
Organism: Chaetoderma sp. LZ-2023a; assembly: GCA_034401795.1. NCBI lineage: Eukaryota > Metazoa > Mollusca > Caudofoveata > Chaetodermatida > Chaetodermatidae > Chaetoderma > Chaetoderma sp. LZ-2023a. The sequence goes on from CM067374.1 coordinate 19,264,413, forward strand.
CTACACAATCGCAGAGCTAGGGTGCTGGTGGATGGACAATCTGGACAGAATGTATTGCTGAGACAAGGGGTGCCACAAGGCGGAGTATTATCACCAACTCTGTTCATACTCTTCATTAATGACATTGTAGCAGAGCTGCCCAATGAGATCCAAGCAGCCCTCTATGCAGATGACCTCGTACTCTGGTGCACCGAGGAGTACACAACGACTGCCACGTACAGAATGCAGCTAGCCTTGGACAGAATTACAGCTTGGGCCAATCGCTGGTGTATTACCATCAACAAAGAAAAATCATCAGCCATGCTATTCTCACTGTCCACCAAAACCAAGGTTGGCAATCTGATACTGGGCGGTACTCCACTCGAGTACGAGGACCATCAGACATACCTGGGAGTCACCTATGACAGAAGATTAACATGGAAGGAGCACATCCAGAACGCAGAGGCAAAGGCCAGAAGAAAGCTAAACATCATGAGGAAGCTGGCAGGAACAAAGTGGGGTGCCAATGAAAGGATCCTCAAGACCATCTACCTAGGTGCCGTACGACCACACCTTGAGTATGGATCCAGCTCATGGATGATGGCGCCTAAATCTCCTCAACAGAACCTCTACAGAGTACAAAACCAGGCACTGCGCATCATCACTGGTGGAATGAGATCAACACCTTTAGAAAAAATGGAGCAGACAGCAGGCATCCCCCCACTTAGCAAAGGAAGGGAATGCAAAGCACTGATCCAAGCTGCAAAGTTCAAATCGTTCAACAACCACCCAATGAAGATCAGGCAAGCACAGCTGTCATCAGGAAGACTTAAAAGATCAAGTTTTGTGAAAGAGACAAAAGCACTTCAAAGGAAACACCAAGAAATGTTGCCAGCACAAATAGAAGACCAAAACCACACTCTTGATCCTCCACCCTGGGAAAACAAACTAGAGAGCATAGCTATTCGCACCACAGTACCTCATCTCACAACCAAAGATGAACACAGTGATGTGAGCAAGAATGCCCTGACCCTAGCCATGCTGGAAGAAATGTACCCTCAGGAGACATGGATAAGGATCTACACAGATGGATCAGCCAAAGATGCAATTAGGAGCGGCGGTGCCGGACTGCACATACAGTATCCAAACGGACAACATGAGTCAGCTGCAATACCGACAGGCAAACACTGCACAAACTACAGAGCTGAAGTCGAAGCACTGGTTCATGCAGCTAATACCATCAGCAGAACAGCAGACCCTATTGCACAGATTGTTCTCTTATCTGATGCCCGCTCCGTCCTTGAGGCTATCCCCAAAGGTAAGCTGCCACAACTTGAAGAAGCACTACAAACCATCAACTGCTTTCGGATAGCACTGCAGTGGATCCCCTCACACTGTGGAGTCCAAGGAAATGAGGAAGCAGACAAGATGGCAAAGGTGGGTGCAGAAGAGAATCAGACAGAGAATTTTTGTGGAGAAGCAGAACAGACCACAGAGCACATACTTCAATGTTGCAGTACGTATCAGCTGCTGAGAGAAGAGATCTGGCTTTTGTCAACCTCTTTTCTTGAAAAGCTGTATGGCCCTGTGGAAGAACTGCAGAAAACCACAGATTTCCTCTTGAGAACGGCTCTCCAAGTGTGATACCAGCGATTGAAAAGAAGAAGAATATTAATTTTTATATGCGCAAATGAGTAAAATTTACTGCCGTATGTTTGAATAAAAATAATTTCCAATGTAAGTGTACATTTAAAGCATACAAATATTTGATTAAAAGTTAAATAGACATACTACGGAAAATGTGAATCTACAATGTTTGGGAAAGATCCATTAAAGAATTGAATCGATTTCGTCAAAAAGTATAGATTTGGAATGTACGCGATTGTACTGTACGGAATTTAAAATGAGGAAAATAAATTTGAAAAATTTGAAAGAGAATTTTAATCTTACAAGTTTGCGTCTGTTTGGCTCGAAAGACTAATACAGACTGATCAGCAATCTAAGGCCAGTGGACGTCCAGCAAGTGCACGTGCGTTTCTATTTGCTGAAGACGTTTCTGATAGCTGATTGCCTAGAGCAATGTTCATTGTATTTGTTGAGGCTATTCTGCCCATAGTAATGGTTTCCTGCAATTAAATCTCCTAGCCTAGTTGATACAATGCTGTGGCTGCTAACAATTAAATAATCCCGTTGGTTTTTTACGCCAAAAGTAAGAATTTTGAAACCTTTCTCCCAATGAATGCCAGCAACATTTAACGTGCGGTGGTTCAAATTGAATAACCATTGTTGACGGTGGTTGTAAAAGACCCCGTTCATATGTATGATGATAAGGTAGTTGGGTTTTTAAAAAAAATAGTGAATAATTAGCCTAATGGATAGCACCACCTACTATATCTAAGGTGAACCACTTGAGGTTTCCTGATGTTGGTTAAAAAAACATGTGAAATAGCACCTGGTGGTTCTAAAAATAAATCTGTTTGTCTGAGGTGGACCACTTAAGTTAATGCAAGCGGCGACTTTCACTAAGAGATATGATGATGGTGGTTCTTAACCCATTCAACGATGAATTCCCCATATCACATTTTCAATGCTGTCATACAGAAAAACGGTTGCATAATTAGAAATTAATTTGACTGGAAGCTGTTGCTGCCTTAGGCAGAATATATTTTATCCCATAAAGAATTTACTTTTTCATGGAGTTGTCGGTGGAAGGGGTAAGTGGACCACTCGCATGGTGGTGGTTCTTAAAAACGTTCTTACAGTTTCCTATTCACGTCACTGTCTGGGAACCCTAACTCTAATTAAATCTAATGTATGGTGATGGTGGATCTTAAGTATTGGCGGTTAATTAGCCAACTGTATAGGGCCAGCTACCTAATGGCGGACCATTGAAACACGTTTACGTGAGGCAGCAACATGATTCTATGACATATGACGAATTCTGGCGGTTCTTAAATTTAGTGGAACACTTGAGTGGTTGTTGGTTCTCAAAAAAACATTTCTATGCGACTTTCAATAAGAATTAGTAGGTTCCTACTATTAATATAGATTGTTGAAAATTACCCCCCCCCCCTCTCTCTCGCAACAATAATAAACACTCATACATAGCATATTGTTATCGTAATCATATATACATAATCGTAATCATATATCAAATTCACAGCAATAATAAACACCACATCTCATGTCATAACCATATATGCGATGTACATAGTGACATTATGCATCTACAAAGATGAACACATTTTAATTACCAACTAGAAACCGCAGTCATTTCGATGTATCAATAATAAGGGAGATTACTCCCGATAGGTTTAGTGACAATTGAAATAAACCATATGTATTTATCTCCCTTATTATTGTTACATCAGACATGCAGGATCAGACATGCAGGGCTTCTATTATATTAATTTTCAAGGTGTTTTTCTCTCCATCTCGTCATGTAATAATATGTTTTTAGTTTCAAAATAACACGTGTTTAGTTTCAAAATAACACGTGTTTACTTTCTTTCCACCCCCATATTTGTTCCCTAAGCAGCAAAAGTGGATGATACCGTTATAGATGATATGTGCAGTCTAGTTGAACATCACCTACGAGATTGATGGTAATATACATTAAATATGTACAACTTATTATACAGGCGTAGTTACAACTGCTGCCACCACCACCACCAGCAGTGATGACAATCCTGTTATAAGATTAATAATCTGTGTTGCACATACAACTTACAGGTGTCCATAGTTAGAACCACCACCACCAGTGATGAGAACCACGTTATATTATTATTGATGAGGACAGTGTCTCGTATGGTTCTTGAAACCACAGCTCACCTGATGTGTCCAAAGCATCTGTAGCGGACTATGCGGATGACGAGACATCGTCAGACAATTGATTTGTCACAACGACCATTCTCCTTCGATCAATACTCACCATTCTGTTACTTCTGATATACAGCTGGCCCTGACAGCGGCTCTAGGATTATAGACTTAGAAAGCTTTACCGACTCCTGGGAACCGGGTACCCGGCTCCCCACTGCCGAGTACCCGTTTACCATAGAGCTCATTCTTGTTTGCATAGCAACAAGTGCAATACATGCTTTTCGCATTAAGGATTTTAGTGTTTTGTAAAAGAATCTAAGTCTTTAATCAGTGATAGTTTGTGTGTTCTGAAAGGATAACTAAGGACTATGGAGAATACCGCCCAAGATAACCAGGTTGTATTGTTCTTTATATCCATAGTTAAAAGACTTAGGTCTCTAAATTTCGTTGTGTCGCATGTTCCAATTTCTAACCCCATAGAATCTGGGACGTGTGCTAGCAACGATATATGCCAGACGATCGCCTTCTTTAAACCCCAACAGGCGATCGGCAGATATGAAAATAGGTGTTTGCTACGGTATTTCTAACACGAATATCGGCTGACGTCGTTCTCCGTAGAATCCGAGCGGGTGACGTCACACCCGGTCGCTCGGATGTTTATGTGAAGAAAAATTTTTTCATTAATTCGCGCATCTTGTTCTGGGTGCTGCGTACTAAAAATGGTACCGGAAACTTTAGAATGATCAAGTTTACGTGCAATCACGATCGGTTTGCAATGATCGGTGGTTTCAAAATTCTTGAGTAGATGCGTGGTCTGCGGTTTTACCGTGTGAGACAGCAGTTGTTATACATTTTGTTGTTTTCTTCACATATCGTGATGCGTTCGTTAGGAGTATAATTTATATTGATTAGTAAATATACCCTGAATGCTATGCGATATGATTCCTGGAGCCGTTACACATCCTGTAGGATCTATTATGGGTGTGTTGTGCCCGCCGCGTTCTTGTCGTCATAGTCAATGCGATCGTTGTTGTAACGTGGCGGGGTGGGGTGCGGGAGGTTACGGTTAATTTATGAGTCAAAATATTTGAAAATTAATTGTCTGCCTTCCATCCGTGTCTCGTTCCGCTTGTTTATTGTAGGTTTGTGCTTATTTTATAGGCCAAGCCAGCCCCGCCATCATGTGACGACTGCCATAAGTTTGTCCGTGTAATGTTCAAGGACCATGTCTGTTTTAGGTGTGCCCTGTGTAATATAGATCATAGGTGTAATGTTTGTGCAGTGTGGTCCGTCGAAACGATGGTTAAGTTCCTTGCCCAGAAGGACTTGGCTGGGTCTGACGCGGGGTCAGGCGGTCCGAGAGGAAATCGTGGAGCGCCCGGTTCGGCCGGTGGGGGTGCTCCACGTCCCCAGCTGGAGGTGGCGGAGATGGCACCGCCGGCGTGGTTTGGTCCGGCTATGCAGGGTTTTCTGCATAGCGTTCTGCCCACGCTGGTGTCGTCCCTGCTACCAAAGGTTGGGGGGCAGTTTCTCCCCATGCCTGGTACGGATCCTGTCTTCGGACAGGATTCTGGACTGGTTACCGAGAGGGGCCGTCTCGTACGGCCCCCTGGCGGGTCCGTCTGGCTTCGGCCAGACGGGTTCTGTCTCTCTGCGGCCACCTCCGGGTGGTCCAGTAGCGGTGGCCGGTCCGTCAGGTGTGGGAGCCGTCCGCCAGGACGGCTCCACGGTTTATTCGTCTAGTGACGGCTCTTCGGAGTCTGAAGACGATGAGGCCGAGGAGGAGAGGTTGCTGCGGCCCGTGAAGCCGCAGGTGGAGAATATGGAGGTTGATTCCGTCCTGGACGGAACCGGCCTCCATTTGTCTGGTTTGGCGCAAGCCAGGTCAGCGGCTCCGCCTGCGGCTGAGGCCAATCCGTTACCGTGCACCGGTTCCGCGCGGCTTGGTTTGTCACCAGCCGTCAGGGGAACCGGTGTGCCGGGCCAGGCGTGGTACTCACCTATCTCGCCTGGTCCGGCAGCCGGACATGGGGTGCCGTTGGCGCCCGTGGCCGGCTATGGTTCCGCGACGGTTACGGGTCCGTACGGTTTTCCGTGCGGACCTACCCCATGGACCGGAGTGTTTCATGGGGTGGCGGCGGAACCATGTGGTAGCGGAGTGCCTGGCGTGTCAGCCGTGGCTCCTGGCCGGGAGGCCATGGCTGGCAGACCCGTAAGCATGTCAACGGGTGACGTGTTTGCGGGGGTATCTTCTTCGGAGTTAGACTGGTCTGATGCTCTGGCGTGGCTAGCCAGAGTTGACCCGTCTGTGGTTTCGGCCACGGCCGATGAAGATGCGCCCCGTCCGTCGGTTGCGTCGATTAGGACGGGGATTTTGCCCGCGGCCCGGATCCAGTCAGTGGGACTGGATCCACGGTTCATTGATTTGTTGGATGCTATTTATAGTAAACAACTAATGACCAAGGGTCAGCTCCCTGCGGCCTCCAGGGAGGTGCGGGCAAGGTGCCGTATTCCGCGGGGTGAATACGACAGGTATGGTGTAGTCCCGTCGGTCACGGAGGATGACCGATGGGTACTGGGCGTCCAGAGTGCCGGTTCGGGTGGTCCCGGTCCGGCACTAGTGGATAAGGCCCAGGTACACCAGGAAGAAGTCCTGGCCCTATGCGATGAGGGTGTGAGGGCAGCCATGAGCGCTGTCAATCACTCCTATCGTCTACTTCAGTCGGTGTGGGCTGAAGCGGGGGCAGGCCACCCTGTGCCACCTGTGGCGCTATCGTGCGTTAATGACGGCTTGGTGCTGTCAATGGACGCATTGGCAAGGGTGCAAGCGCGTGTGACGAAGTCCAGGAGGCAAATGGTCATTGACCATATGCGTCCGGCTACGGCAGTCAAGGAGCGTCTTCTTGGGACGCCCCTGACAGGGCCTAGCATCTTTGGTGGCCAAGCGCGGGCCATCTTAGAGGACACCGCCAGTATTGCGCAGAATCGGTTAGCGGTAAATCTACAGCTAGAGCTAGTGCGGCAAGCGCACGCACTAGGGGCTGTGGGTAAGCCGCTAACAGTACAGCCTTCAAGAAACAGAAAAAGCATAAGGGCAAGGCGAAAGCCAGGCCTATTGCGACGTCTGTTTCGGCTGGGTTTTCGGAGCCGCCGCCGGCGAAGAAACCCAGGAAGGCTGTAGAGGCGCCTACCCTCCCCAATGTTGCTCCGGACCGCCCTAGAGGTGGTAAGGGCAAGGGGAAGGGTAAGGGTAAGGCCTCAAAGGGCGGACAGAAGGGGCCGAAGCGTACCTGAGGGTACGCAAGCTCCCTTCATATCCGCCTGGACCGCACCTGTGCGACAGGAACAGCGGTGCCAGTTATACCCGTCGTGCCTAGAACGAAATGGTTCTCACTCTCTCTCGTTAAGAAAGGGGGGGGGGGGGGGGCGGACTGCGAGCCGGACAACCCCGTTAGACGTCGAGGCGTCTATGGTGGGTGGAAGGCTCATGCGTTTCGTCGAGGCTTGGCGAGGTGTGACGTCAGACAGTCTGGTCCTGGGATGGTTATCCCAGGGTTACATGCCGGAGTGGTGGGACTTTCCGCCACAAAATCTGTCTTTGGCACCAGTCTGGACACCCGTACCAAGGGAGCCAGACAAGTTAGAAGCCGTTCAAAAGGAAGTGTCGGGTTTGCTTCTGAAGGGAGCAATAAAACCAGCAAACCGGAACACTCCAGGCTTCTATTCAAACATGTTCCTTGTCCCCAAGAGCACGGGGGGATGGAGACCCATACTCAATCTCAGGCCATTAAATTGGTTTATCCATACGCCTCGGTTCCAGATGGAAACACCGAGGTCGGTAATGGCGGGATTGAGGAAAGGAATGTGGTGTGTATCGATCGATCTGAAAGATGCATATTTCCACATTCCGATCAATCGGAGTTGGCACAGGTTTCTGAGATTTGCGTTTCAGAATCAAGTATGGGAGTTTACAGTTCTCCCGTTTGGCCTGTCGACAGCTCCGAGGGTTTTCACAAGAGTGGTCCTTGCGGTGACAGCGTTTCTCAGAAAAGAGAACGTGGCGCTACACACCTACATAGACGACTGGCTGCTCAAGGCAGACTCGGCAGCCAGGTTGAACGTGGATACTGCTCTGACTCTGAAGTTACTTTCAGATCTAGGCTGGATAGTCAACGAGGAGAAATCCGAGTTGACACCCACTCAACATTTCGTTTATTTGGGGATGCGATTCGACCTCGAGGAGGGCAGGGTTTACCCGTCAGAGCCCAGAGTGGTGTCTCTGTTAGCCATCCTCGGGAGTTTTCGAGTGGGAAACCACATTCAGGCAAGGCGGTTCCTTCAGATGCTGGGCATGATGGTCTCCATGGAGCAGGTTATCCCGTACGCTGCTCTAATGCGAAGACCTATCCAGTTGTATCTGATGTCTCTGTGGAAACAGAGAACAGAACCCCTGTCAAAACTTGTGCCAGTTTTGGAGCCGATAATATCGCATCTTCTATGGTGGAAACAGCGTCAGAATCTCCTAATAGGGGTTTCGCTGCACCTACCCCACCCCCAGCTGTCCGTTTACACGGATGCATCGCTGGAAGGGTGGGGTGCCTGCCTGGGAGAACACCAGGTCTCGGGCACATGGACTCTCCCGGAGAGTCAGCTGCATATCAATCTGTTGGAAATGATGGCAGTGGAACTGGCGTTGGAAGAGTTCCTTCCGATGATCAGGGGCAAGGTGATATTGATACGGTCGGACAATTCGACAGTAGTATCATATATAAATCGCCAAGGAGGGACCAGGTCGCCCACCCTGTGCATCAGGGTGTGGCACTTGATTCAATGGTGCAGGAATTACTCGGTTGTTTTGAAAGCAGCTCATATTCCTGGCCGATTGAACATTCTGGCGGATGCTTTGTCTCGCAGACAGAGAATCCTGCCAACAGAATGGTCCCTCAACCCTCCAGTTCTACGACGGATCTTCGAGCATTGGGGCAAACCCAACGTGGACTTGTTCGCCACAAAGGAAAATGCTCAAATCATGACATATGTCTCGCCGATTCCAGATCCAAATGCCGTCGATACAGACGCTCTGGCGATAAGCTGGAGAGGGATGCACGCTTACGCGTATCCACCCACCATTCTTCTACCGAAGGTATTGGTGAAGGTCAGGGAGGAACCGTGTCTGGTCCTGCTAATAGCGCCGTATTGGCCAAGCAGGGCGTGGTTCACGGATCTTCTAGATCTGCTGGTGGAAAATCCTGTGCAGTTGCCCGAGATTCCGAACATAATCTCCCAGGCCAAGGGACGCTTCCTACACGAGCGTCCCGAAATGTTCAAATTGACTGCGTGGATGTTGTCAAACAACGTTCCACGTCGGAAGGCTTTTCTCGACAGGCTGCTGATTTCATCGCGGCTGCGAGAAGGAGGTCAACCTTCAAGTCATATAACAACAAGGTTAACAGATTTGCAGACTGGTGTGAAGAAAAGGGTATTGATACCTTTCAATCCACTATTCAGCAAATAGCAGACTTTCTCTGTGAGCTGTTCTTTACAGGACTAGCTCCCGTCACAATTGCTGGATACAAGTCAGCTTTGGCATCAGTTATCCCTTGTCTAGCCAACAGGGATAGTCCAGAGGTGGCCCAGTTAAACGTGATGTTGAAGGGAATGAGCAATCTCCGCCCGAGACAACCGGTAGTCATTCCAGCCTGGAGTCTATCTTTAGTGCTTAATGTACTGGCCAAGCACCCATTCGAACCGTTGCGTTCGGCTAGTCTAAAGCATTTGACTCTAAAGGCGGTCTTTCTATTGGCAGCTTCCTCAGCTAGAAGGCGCAGTGAGATCCATGCGCTTTCGGCAGAGAGGAACCGATTTATTGTTTCTGGAGAAGGTCTGCGTCTTCTGCCTAGAGCAGAATTTATGTCAAAGAACCAATCTTTGAGATATCCCGGTAAACCGATCATTATACCGAAGTTAACCAGGTTTGATCGTGATGCCAGTGTCTGGTGCCCGGTCCGGGCTTTGACTAAGTACAAGAAACGGACTGACTCGTTACGGTCGAACGATAGACATCTGTGGATCTGCCATAAAAAGCCTTATGGCGCCGCATCCATGGATACTATCTCTCGTTGGGTGGTCGAATGCATTCAGACTACTCATGAGATGGCGACTGGGCACCAGGTGCAGGGCGTAAGGGCACACGATGTTAGAGGAATAGCCGCCTCGACCGCCCTTTACAATGGTGTTCCGTTAGAGGACATCATGGCCGTTGCACAATGGCACTGTGAGTCCTCATTTACGGATTACTATATGAGGGATGTGTCAGACTCAGCCAATCCACTCGCTTTAGCTGTTTTGAAACGATAGTTAGTGACCACACTGCTTTTCCCCTTTTTTCACTTTGGTAAGAAAAGAACCTAAAGCAGGCATGGTCAAGCGAGAGGATGTCAACCAGATTGTGTCACTGATGGCCGAACCGGTGTATGGTTGTAGGCGGTACGTCTGAAGTCCTGTTATCATAAGGTAATTCAACAAGTGAGAGTTTTTTGTATTATGTATATGTATCATGTTCATTCATCTTATATATTCATGCTCATTCCCAGGCTAATACAAGCGATATGCAGGGAGTAGTTAACCCTCTTGGCATATTGGTGTTTTCAGGCGAGATACATGTTCGTTAGTTCTCTCCCTTTTCTTAGGAGGAAAAAGGGGGGGGGGGGGCTGTGACGCGAATGTGATTCGGTTCCGTGAACTTGACGGTCCTTTTAGGTCTCCGTTAGTCAAGTTTGAAGTCTAAAATCTTTCTCCAAGGGGCAAAATTAGCATGTATGGCTTGCCCCATCCCACCAGGTTACTGATCAAATCTGGTGTATATCAGAAGTAACAGAATGGTGAGTATTGATCGAAGGAGAATGCAGGAAATGTCAATTTCCCTTTCTCCGAGATCTAACAATACTCACCATTCTGTTACGGACCCAGCCTCCCAGCCCCACGGAGGCAAGCCATAGTTTTCTCTTGTTTGGTGGCTATGCAAACAATATGAGCTCTATGGTAAACGGGTACTCGGCAGTGGGGAGCCGGGTACCCGGTTCCCAGGAGTCGGTAAAGCTTTCTAAGTCTATAATCCTAGAGCCGCTGTCAGGGCCAGCTGTATATCAGAAGTAACAGAATGGTGAGTATTGTTAGATCTCGGAGAAAGGGAAATTGACATTTCCTGCATTTTCAGGGCCAACATATGTGAGAGACCAGACAACATCGTCAGACATAAAATATATGTTGCACATATTACTAATTATCAATAACGCATATGCTAATGACAGGTGGTGTCTTGTGGGACTAGCTTGGTTTGTTTTTTGCCGGGATATTGCACACAGATGTGTTGCTGCAGGCATCAACTTTGGCCTGACGATCGTGGCATGTTTGTGTGCGAGGATTTCGTCGAGATGAACTGGATTGGCCTTGGAGGACACTGCCTTGGGATCGTGTTTTACTTTCTATACAGACTGGCACGGCTACCTAGCTCCCCACCCATGTAAGATGTCGAGTCACCACAGTATGCATATATTGTATGGAATTGCCAGGTATTGGGTTGCGAGATGAAATCTTAGCCAAGTGGGATGTTCACATTGTTCTAGTCATATTTTCGGGCTTTTTATGCCTGTATGGTCGACTGAGTGTTGACTGTTTTTGTTATATAACTGTATGTTTATTATTATAATAGATATATATTGTATTGACTGTGTAATGGTCCCTTGTGGTCTTCTTATTACAATGAAGTTATACTAATAACGCATGCTAAGTGGGGTGTCCCACAAGGTTCTATCTTGGGGCCTGTGCTTTTCACTCTCTATACTAAGCAACTAGGATCGATTATTGATAATCACAGTTTACAGCATCATTTTTACGCTGATGACACGCAGCTCATGACAAGCTTCCCACCAACCGCCCACGACACAGCAACAGCTACAAAACAAATCACTGACTGCTGTGCTGATGTAAAGTCATGGATGTCGACAAACATGCTTAAATTAAATGATGAGAAAACTGAAGCCATGTTAATAGGACCATCACTTAGACGAGACAAAGCTGAGCTAACCAGTCTTGCTGTAGGAGATAGCTCAATTCCAATCTCTAATAAAGTAAAAAATCTTGGTGTAATTTTGGACACCGACTTCAGCATGAAAGATCACGTTAACTACCTGTGTAAAGTATGTTTTATGCAATTACGCAACATCGCCTACATTAGAAAATATCTGACAAGAGAAGCTACCGCTACACTTGTTCTAATGACAGTTATGTCACGTGTCGACTATTGCAATGGCCTTCTCGTCGGTGCGCCAAAAAATCTCATCAATCGTTTGCAAGCAATACAAAACACAGCTGCAAGAATCGTGTCACTATGTAGTAAATACGATCACATTACTCCAATACTCCGTAATCTACACTGGCTACCCGTCGATAAACGTATCGAGTTCAAAATTCTCTGCTTAACTTACAAATGCCTAGAAGGTACTGCACCGGCCTACCTCGCCGAACTCATAGTACTTTACAGTCCCCGCCGTTCACTCAGATCAGAAAGCAAAAAACAACTTAACATTCCTAAATTCCGAATGAATACATATGGCCAAAAAACATTCTCTTACTCAGCTCCCATCCTATGGAATAAATTGCCTTTGGACATCAAAACATCCCCAAACCTGAGCACATTTAAATCTAGACTCAAGACATGTTACTTTCAAAAATGTTATCCAACACCTTGATCTGTTTTTTTGGTTTTTTTCTAGAATATTCTAGATAAGCTTTCTAAGCACTTAGAGCATGCTGCGCATGGATTTTGGCGCGTTACAAATGGACTATTATTATTATTATTATTATTATTAATATACTAGTTGAAGAAGAAAGGCACTTTCTGATAAATTGCCAATAAAGTATAATTGATTGAAATAAAATACAAACTAACGTAATAGCACACAAATGCATAACAATCAACATATGTCACGGCACCCGAATGCATGATACTGTGCATGGTTCTCAATATACCTTTCCACTTTATCCATCATATGACATCATAATCAACTACGTGATGTGTAGGATGATGTCATAATCAACTACGCCATGAATGACGTAGATAAGTCGTCACGTGACGAATGTGTAATTGATGATGCAGCTTACCTGTATAGTTTTCTGGAAATCGATACCGTAGTCAGGTATTTCAGGGATCGATCGATCCCAACATGAGCGAGGTGATGGTGGAGCTTAGCTAGAGGTGGGCGGGGCCTAGTTGAAACTGGAAAGGCCCATTATGCGTTCGTGACGTACTTGTCTAAGTCATTCATGACGTCATAATGACTGCATTGATTATGATGTCATTCTACACGTCACGTAGTTGATTACGATGTCGTGATGGATGGATAATGTGGAAAGGTCCATTCTAGACACAACCAAGTGAATGCGTAACGCTGAGCGGAGAGATGATAGGCCTATACGCACGTCCGTCATAGTCGTCATGATTTATATATATACTTTGAACCATGATTTTCCAGAATCCCCTTTTCACGGTAACTATGGAGGTGAGCTGTTGAATATTTTGGAACCAATTTGACTGGGTGCTGCTGCTTATTAAATAGTAAAGCTCTTCAATTCATACAGCTGAAGGACTGTTCATTGTTCGGTTGGCTACGCCAGTCATTACGTATTTTGACTGTGGCGTCACCATACCAGTGGGGTGGGGGGGGGGGGGGGGGGAACTAATTGATTATAACGGCATGGCTCTTGCTAAAATATGTGCTCACTTAATAGGTTATACAACACTCATAAATAAGTTATCAAATAATATAATTCTCACAGTAAAAACATAATTATAATCTTAGACGATAAAATAACTAGACACACTACACGCAGCGGCGGCTGTTATCAATATACCGGCGGCTGTTTTGGATCTACTGGCAGCTGTTATCGACTGTATTCCTTTTCGTAAGGGGTAAGAATAAGGAGATCGTCTATCTACATCATCATCATCATCATGTACGCCGGTTGACGCGTATTAGCCTTTTGCTGGTCTAAAGGGGACCTTTTCTAGCTAAATAGTTCTGACGGGTTAGGCGGAAGCACAAACAAGACCTACCAAGTCATAAACTGTTAATTACAGATATTTACAGCGGTATTTTTCATAATTAACACTGGTGTATCGTGGAAATTCAAACTGATATACATTAGAAAGAAATAAAGCAGGCATGCAGGAAAATCCCCACCGGGCTCATTTCATGATTGATGTATTTAACTTAGGTATTCATAACATAACATAACATAACAGAACAAGTATACAGCTTACCAGGACTTTTACGTCCTATTATCAGCTGGTGTATAAACTATAATTATTAATTATTAATGTATGGTGATTTTTCGGGTGATTTGGCTTATCTAATGCTCTATAGTTGTAGTACACTGGGTGCGTTACATAGATTTTGTCTAGTCTAGCTTTGAATGTGTTTATGGTAGGTGCGTCAACGACTGTTTCCGGTAATGCATTCCACCAGTCTATGATTCTGTTGGAGAAAAAGTTCAGTCTATTGTTAGTATTCGCTCTAGTTTTTCTAAGTTTGAATTTGTGGCCACGTGTTCTGTCATCTTGATTTAATGTGAATAGATTACTTGGATTTACTGAGTAGATATTATTAAGATACTTAAAAACATTTATGAGATCTCCTCGTATTCTTCTATACATTAAGGTGTTCATATAGGAGTAACAACAACACATGGATTATAAGATGCCGCCAAGCCAGTATAAAATAAACAACTTCAGTTATGTTTCCTTTTATTATTATTTCTTTAAAGGTTGTATCCATGGATCCACACAATCTGCATTATGGAGAGATAAGGGTGGAAAACAGAACTGGTTGAATAGGATTTTTTCTGTGACTAGTGATTGAACGACATAATTTAATTTGATTCTCTATATATATACAAAGTGATTTTGGACATAGTGCAGGGTTCTTTACAATATGTTGCATTGACAAACGTTCTTGTGAGCACTAGGTGTGAAATGATAGGACAGTCCCTACCACAATCACTACTTCACCATATATAACTGAGACTTGGTTTATTGCTATGTTATGAGAATTTACAGATCAAGTTCGCGCTTCAGCTGCTTTTGACATTTTTAATGAAATTTTTGACTGTCAATCTCTAGAGATTTATATCACCAGGTTGGGGACATGTATTGCAAAGCAATACTTACAGAATGCTTGTTTGGAAATTGATAGTCAGGGTGTTCGAAGATCAATTGATCCCAACGCGAGTGAGGTGTGGGTGGAGCTTAGCTAGAGATGGGCGGGGCATA
>CM067374.1:19280039-19433535 GCA_034401795.1 Chaetoderma sp. LZ-2023a
CGCATGACACGTGTGTTTGAATCGATTTCGTCAAAAAGTATAGATTTGGAATGTACGCGATTGTACTGTACGGAATTTAAAATGAGGAAAATAAATTTGAAAAATTTGAAAGAGAATTTTAATCTTACAAGTTTGCGTCTGTTTGGCTCGAAAGACTAATACAGACTGATCAGCAATCTAAGGCCAGTGGACGTCCAGCAAGTGCACGTGCGTTTCTATTTGCTGAAGACGTTTCTGATAGCTGATTGCCTAGAGCAATGTTCATTGTATTTGTTGAGGCTATTCTGCCCATAGTAATGGTTTCCTGCAATTAAATCTCCTAGCCTAGTTGATACAATGCTGTGGCTGCTAACAATTAAATAATCCCGTTGGTTTTTTACGCCAAAAGTAAGAATTTTGAAACCTTTCTCCCAATGAATGCCAGCAACATTTAACGTGCGGTGGTTCAAATGAATAACCATTGTTGACGGTGGTTGTAAAAGACCCCGTTCATATGTATGATGATAAGGTAGTTGGGTTTTTAAAAAAAATAGTGAATAATTAGCCTAATGGATAGCACCACCTACTATATCTAAGGTGAACCACTTGAGGTTTCCTGATGTTGGTTAAAAAAACATGTGAAATAGCACCTGGTGGTTCTAAAAATAAATCTGTTTGTCTGAGGTGGACCACTTAAGTTAATGCAAGCGGCGACTTTCACTAAGAGATATGATGATGGTGGTTCTTAACCCATTCAACGATGAATTCCCCATATCACATTTTCAATGCTGTCATACAGAAAAACGGTTGCATAATTAGAAATTAATTTGACTGGAAGCTGTTGCTGCCTTAGGCAGAATATATTTTATCCCATAAAGAATTTACTTTTTCATGGAGTTGTCGGTGGAAGGGGTAAGTGGACCACTCGCATGGTGGTGGTTCTTAAAAACGTTCTTACAGTTTCCTATTCACGTCACTGTCTGGGAACCCTAACTCTAATTAAATCTAATGTATGGTGATGGTGGATCTTAAGTATTGGCGGTTAATTAGCCAACTGTATAGGGCCAGCTACCTAATGGCGGACCATTGAAACACGTTTACGTGAGGCAGCAACATGATTCTATGACATATGACGAATTCTGGCGGTTCTTAAATTTAGTGGAACACTTGAGTGGTTGTTGGTTCTCAAAAAACATTTCTATGCGACTTTCAATAAGAATTAGTAGGTTCCTACTATTAATATAGATTGTTGAAAATTACCCCCCCCCCCTCTCTCTCGCAACAATAATAAACACTCATACATAGCATATTGTTATCGTAATCATATATACATAATCGTAATCATATATCAAATTCACAGCAATAATAAACACCACATCTCATGTCATAACCATATATGCGATGTACATAGTGACATTATGCATCTACAAAGATGAACACATTTTAATTACCAACTAGAAACCGCAGTCATTTCGATGTAATCAATAATAAGGGAGATTACTCCCGATAGGTTTAGTGACAATTGAAATAAACCATATGTATTTATCTCCCTTATTATTGTTACATCAGACATGCAGGATCAGACATGCAGGGCTTCTATTATATTAATTTTCAAGGTGTTTTTCTCTCCATCTCGTCATGTAATAATATGTTTTTAGTTTCAAAATAACACGTGTTTAGTTTCAAAATAACACGTGTTTACTTTCTTTCCACCCCCATATTTGTTCCCTAAGCAGCAAAAGTGGATGATACCGTTATAGATGATATGTGCAGTCTAGTTGAACATCACCTACGAGATTGATGGTAATATACATTAAATATGTACAACTTATTATACAGGCGTAGTTACAACTGCTGCCACCACCACCACCAGCAGTGATGACAATCCTGTTATAAGATTAATAATCTGTGTTGCACATACAACTTACAGGTGTCCATAGTTAGAACCACCACCACCAGTGATGAGAACCACGTTATATTATTATTGATGAGGACAGTGTCTCGTATGGTTCTTGAAACCACAGCTCACCTGATGTGTCCAAAGCATCTGTAGCGGACTATGCGGATGACGAGACATCGTCAGACAATTGATTTGTCACAACGACCATTCTCCTTCGATCAATACTCACCATTCTGTTACTTCTGATATACAGCTGGCCCTGACAGCGGCTCTAGGATTATAGACTTAGAAAGCTTTACCGACTCCTGGGAACCGGGTACCCGGCTCCCCACTGCCGAGTACCCGTTTACCATAGAGCTCATTCTTGTTTGCATAGCAACAAGTGCAATACATGCTTTTCGCATTAAGGATTTTAGTGTTTTGTAAAAGAATCTAAGTCTTTAATCAGTGATAGTTTGTGTGTTCTGAAAGGATAACTAAGGACTATGGAGAATACCGCCCAAGATAACCAGGTTGTATTGTTCTTTATATCCATAGTTAAAAGACTTAGGTCTCTAAATTTCGTTGTGTCGCATGTTCCAATTTCTAACCCCATAGAATCTGGGACGTGTGCTAGCAACGATATATGCCAGACGATCGCCTTCTTTAAACCCCAACAGGCGATCGGCAGATATGAAAATAGGTGTTTGCTACGGTATTTCTAACACGAATATCGGCTGACGTCGTTCTCCGTAGAATCCGAGCGGGTGACGTCACACCCGGTCGCTCGGATGTTTATGTGAAGAAAAATTTTTTCATTAATTCGCGCATCTTGTTCTGGGTGCTGCGTACTAAAAATGGTACCGGAAACTTTAGAATGATCAAGTTTACGTGCAATCACGATCGGTTTGCAATGATCGGTGGTTTCAAAATTCTTGAGTAGATGCGTGGTCTGCGGTTTTACCGTGTGAGACAGCAGTTGTTATACATTTTGTTGTTTTCTTCACATATCGTGATGCGTTCGTTAGGAGTATAATTTATATTGATTAGTAAATATACCCTGAATGCTATGCGATATGATTCCTGGAGCCGTTACACATCCTGTAGGATCTATTATGGGTGTGTTGTGCCCGCCGCGTTCTTGTCGTCATAGTCAATGCGATCGTTGTTGTAACGTGGCGGGGTGGGGTGCGGGAGGTTACGGTTAATTTATGAGTCAAAATATTTGAAAATTAATTGTCTGCCTTCCATCCGTGTCTCGTTCCGCTTGTTTATTGTAGGTTTGTGCTTATTTTATAGGCCAAGCCAGCCCCGCCATCATGTGACGACTGCCATAAGTTTGTCCGTGTAATGTTCAAGGACCATGTCTGTTTTAGGTGTGCCCTGTGTAATATAGATCATAGGTGTAATGTTTGTGCAGTGTGGTCCGTCGAAACGATGGTTAAGTTCCTTGCCCAGAAGGACTTGGCTGGGTCTGACGCGGGGTCAGGCGGTCCGAGAGGAAATCGTGGAGCGCCCGGTTCGGCCGGTGGGGGTGCTCCACGTCCCCAGCTGGAGGTGGCGGAGATGGCACCGCCGGCGTGGTTTGGTCCGGCTATGCAGGGTTTTCTGCATAGCGTTCTGCCCACGCTGGTGTCGTCCCTGCTACCAAAGGTTGGGGGGCAGTTTCTCCCCATGCCTGGTACGGATCCTGTCTTCGGACAGGATTCTGGACTGGTTACCGAGAGGGGCCGTCTCGTACGGCCCCCTGGCGGGTCCGTCTGGCTTCGGCCAGACGGGTTCTGTCTCTCTGCGGCCACCTCCGGGTGGTCCAGTAGCGGTGGCCGGTCCGTCAGGTGTGGGAGCCGTCCGCCAGGACGGCTCCACGGTTTATTCGTCTAGTGACGGCTCTTCGGAGTCTGAAGACGATGAGGCCGAGGAGGAGAGGTTGCTGCGGCCCGTGAAGCCGCAGGTGGAGAATATGGAGGTTGATTCCGTCCTGGACGGAACCGGCCTCCATTTGTCTGGTTTGGCGCAAGCCAGGTCAGCGGCTCCGCCTGCGGCTGAGGCCAATCCGTTACCGTGCACCGGTTCCGCGCGGCTTGGTTTGTCACCAGCCGTCAGGGGAACCGGTGTGCCGGGCCAGGCGTGGTACTCACCTATCTCGCCTGGTCCGGCAGCCGGACATGGGGTGCCGTTGGCGCCCGTGGCCGGCTATGGTTCCGCGACGGTTACGGGTCCGTACGGTTTTCCGTGCGGACCTACCCCATGGACCGGAGTGTTTCATGGGGTGGCGGCGGAACCATGTGGTAGCGGAGTGCCTGGCGTGTCAGCCGTGGCTCCTGGCCGGGAGGCCATGGCTGGCAGACCCGTAAGCATGTCAACGGGTGACGTGTTTGCGGGGGTATCTTCTTCGGAGTTAGACTGGTCTGATGCTCTGGCGTGGCTAGCCAGAGTTGACCCGTCTGTGGTTTCGGCCACGGCCGATGAAGATGCGCCCCGTCCGTCGGTTGCGTCGATTAGGACGGGGATTTTGCCCGCGGCCCGGATCCAGTCAGTGGGACTGGATCCACGGTTCATTGATTTGTTGGATGCTATTTATAGTAAACAACTAATGACCAAGGGTCAGCTCCCTGCGGCCTCCAGGGAGGTGCGGGCAAGGTGCCGTATTCCGCGGGGTGAATACGACAGGTATGGTGTAGTCCCGTCGGTCACGGAGGATGACCGATGGGTACTGGGCGTCCAGAGTGCCGGTTCGGGTGGTCCCGGTCCGGCACTAGTGGATAAGGCCCAGGTACACCAGGAAGAAGTCCTGGCCCTATGCGATGAGGGTGTGAGGGCAGCCATGAGCGCTGTCAATCACTCCTATCGTCTACTTCAGTCGGTGTGGGCTGAAGCGGGGGCAGGCCACCCTGTGCCACCTGTGGCGCTATCGTGCGTTAATGACGGCTTGGTGCTGTCAATGGACGCATTGGCAAGGGTGCAAGCGCGTGTGACGAAGTCCAGGAGGCAAATGGTCATTGACCATATGCGTCCGGCTACGGCAGTCAAGGAGCGTCTTCTTGGGACGCCCCTGACAGGGCCTAGCATCTTTGGTGGCCAAGCGCGGGCCATCTTAGAGGACACCGCCAGTATTGCGCAGAATCGGTTAGCGGTAAATCTACAGCTAGAGCTAGTGCGGCAAGCGCACGCACTAGGGGCTGTGGGTAAGCCGCTAACAGTACAGCCTTCAAAGAAACAGAAAAAGCATAAGGGCAAGGCGAAAGCCAGGCCTATTGCGACGTCTGTTTCGGCTGGGTTTTCGGAGCCGCCGCCGGCGAAGAAACCCAGGAAGGCTGTAGAGGCGCCTACCCTCCCCAATGTTGCTCCGGACCGCCCTAGAGGTGGTAAGGGCAAGGGGAAGGGTAAGGGTAAGGCCTCAAAGGGCGGACAGAAGGGGCCGAAGCGTACCTGAGGGTACGCAAGCTCCCTTCATATCCGCCTGGACCGCACCTGTGCGACAGGAACAGCGGTGCCAGTTATACCCGTCGTGCCTAGAACGAAATGGTTCTCACTCTCTCTCGTTAAGAAAGGGGGGGGGGGGGGGCGGACTGCGAGCCGGACAACCCCGTTAGACGTCGAGGCGTCTATGGTGGGTGGAAGGCTCATGCGTTTCGTCGAGGCTTGGCGAGGTGTGACGTCAGACAGTCTGGTCCTGGGATGGTTATCCCAGGGTTACATGCCGGAGTGGTGGGACTTTCCGCCACAAAATCTGTCTTTGGCACCAGTCTGGACACCCGTACCAAGGGAGCCAGACAAGTTAGAAGCCGTTCAAAAGGAAGTGTCGGGTTTGCTTCTGAAGGGAGCAATAAAACCAGCAAACCGGAACACTCCAGGCTTCTATTCAAACATGTTCCTTGTCCCCAAGAGCACGGGGGGATGGAGACCCATACTCAATCTCAGGCCATTAAATTGGTTTATCCATACGCCTCGGTTCCAGATGGAAACACCGAGGTCGGTAATGGCGGGATTGAGGAAAGGAATGTGGTGTGTATCGATCGATCTGAAAGATGCATATTTCCACATTCCGATCAATCGGAGTTGGCACAGGTTTCTGAGATTTGCGTTTCAGAATCAAGTATGGGAGTTTACAGTTCTCCCGTTTGGCCTGTCGACAGCTCCGAGGGTTTTCACAAGAGTGGTCCTTGCGGTGACAGCGTTTCTCAGAAAAGAGAACGTGGCGCTACACACCTACATAGACGACTGGCTGCTCAAGGCAGACTCGGCAGCCAGGTTGAACGTGGATACTGCTCTGACTCTGAAGTTACTTTCAGATCTAGGCTGGATAGTCAACGAGGAGAAATCCGAGTTGACACCCACTCAACATTTCGTTTATTTGGGGATGCGATTCGACCTCGAGGAGGGCAGGGTTTACCCGTCAGAGCCCAGAGTGGTGTCTCTGTTAGCCATCCTCGGGAGTTTTCGAGTGGGAAACCACATTCAGGCAAGGCGGTTCCTTCAGATGCTGGGCATGATGGTCTCCATGGAGCAGGTTATCCCGTACGCTGCTCTAATGCGAAGACCTATCCAGTTGTATCTGATGTCTCTGTGGAAACAGAGAACAGAACCCCTGTCAAAACTGGTGCCAGTTTTGGAGCCGATAATATCGCATCTTCTATGGTGGAAACAGCGTCAGAATCTCCTAATAGGGGTTTCGCTGCACCTACCCCACCCCCAGCTGTCCGTTTACACGGATGCATCGCTGGAAGGGTGGGGTGCCTGCCTGGGAGAACACCAGGTCTCGGGCACATGGACTCTCCCGGAGAGTCAGCTGCATATCAATCTGTTGGAAATGATGGCAGTGGAACTGGCGTTGGAAGAGTTCCTTCCGATGATCAGGGGCAAGGTGATATTGATACGGTCGGACAATTCGACAGTAGTATCATATATAAATCGCCAAGGAGGGACCAGGTCGCCCACCCTGTGCATCAGGGTGTGGCACTTGATTCAATGGTGCAGGAATTACTCGGTTGTTTTGAAAGCAGCTCATATTCCTGGCCGATTGAACATTCTGGCGGATGCTTTGTCTCGCAGACAGAGAATCCTGCCAACAGAATGGTCCCTCAACCCTCCAGTTCTACGACGGATCTTCGAGCATTGGGGCAAACCCAACGTGGACTTGTTCGCCACAAAGGAAAATGCTCAAATCATGACATATGTCTCGCCGATTCCAGATCCAAATGCCGTCGATACAGACGCTCTGGCGATAAGCTGGAGAGGGATGCACGCTTACGCGTATCCACCCACCATTCTTCTACCGAAGGTATTGGTGAAGGTCAGGGAGGAACCGTGTCTGGTCCTGCTAATAGCGCCGTATTGGCCAAGCAGGGCGTGGTTCACGGATCTTCTAGATCTGCTGGTGGAAAATCCTGTGCAGTTGCCCGAGATTCCGAACATAATCTCCCAGGCCAAGGGACGCTTCCTACACGAGCGTCCCGAAATGTTCAAATTGACTGCGTGGATGTTGTCAAACAACGTTCCACGTCGGAAGGCTTTTCTCGACAGGCTGCTGATTTCATCGCGGCTGCGAGAAGGAGGTCAACCTTCAAGTCATATAACAACAAGGTTAACAGATTTGCAGACTGGTGTGAAGAAAAGGGTATTGATACCTTTCAATCCACTATTCAGCAAATAGCAGACTTTCTCTGTGAGCTGTTCTTTACAGGACTAGCTCCCGTCACAATTGCTGGATACAAGTCAGCTTTGGCATCAGTTATCCCTTGTCTAGCCAACAGGGATAGTCCAGAGGTGGCCCAGTTAAACGTGATGTTGAAGGGAATGAGCAATCTCCGCCCGAGACAACCGGTAGTCATTCCAGCCTGGAGTCTATCTTTAGTGCTTAATGTACTGGCCAAGCACCCATTCGAACCGTTGCGTTCGGCTAGTCTAAAGCATTTGACTCTAAAGGCGGTCTTTCTATTGGCAGCTTCCTCAGCTAGAAGGCGCAGTGAGATCCATGCGCTTTCGGCAGAGAGGAACCGATTTATTGTTTCTGGAGAAGGTCTGCGTCTTCTGCCTAGAGCAGAATTTATGTCAAAGAACCAATCTTTGAGATATCCCGGCAAACCGATCATTATACCGAAGTTAACCAGGTTTGATCGTGATGCCAGTGTCTGGTGCCCGGTCCGTGCTTTGACTAAGTACAAGAAACGGACTGACTCGTTACGGTCGAACGATAGACATCTGTGGATCTGCCATAAAAAGCCTTATGGCGCCGCATCCATGGATACTATCTCTCGTTGGGTGGTCGAATGCATTCAGACTACTCATGAGATGGCGACTGGGCACCAGGTGCAGGGCGTAAGGGCACACGATGTTAGAGGAATAGCCGCCTCGACCGCCCTTTACAATGGTGTTCCGTTAGAGGACATCATGGCCGTTGCACAATGGCACTGTGAGTCCTCATTTACGGATTACTATATGAGGGATGTGTCAGACTCAGCCAATCCACTCGCTTTAGCTGTTTTGAAACGATAGTTAGTGACCACACTGCTTTTCCCCTTTTTTCACTTTGGTAAGAAAAGAACCTAAAGCAGGCATGGTCAAGCGAGAGGATGTCAACCAGATTGTGTCACTGATGGCCGAACCGGTGTATGGTTGTAGGCGGTACGTCTGAAGTCCTGTTATCATAAGGTAATTCAACAAGTGAGAGTTTTTTGTATTATGTATATGTATCATGTTCATTCATCTTATATATTCATGCTCATTCCCAGGCTAATACAAGCGATATGCAGGGAGTAGTTAACCCTCTTGGCATATTGGTGTTTTCAGGCGAGATACATGTTCGTTAGTTCTCTCCCTTTTCTTAGGAGGAAAAAGGGGGGGGGGGGGCTGTGACGCGAATGTGATTCGGTTCCGTGAACTTGACGGTCCTTTTAGGTCTCCGTTAGTCAAGTTTGAAGTCTAAAATCTTTCTCCAAGGGGCAAAATTAGCATGTATGGCTTGCCCCATCCCACCAGGTTACTGATCAAATCTGGTGTATATCAGAAGTAACAGAATGGTGAGTATTGATCGAAGGAGAATGCAGGAAATGTCAATTTCCCTTTCTCCGAGATCTAACAATACTCACCATTCTGTTACGGACCCAGCCTCCCAGCCCCACGGAGGCAAGCCATAGTTTTCTCTTGTTTGGTGGCTATGCAAACAATATGAGCTCTATGGTAAACGGGTACTCGGCAGTGGGGAGCCGGGTACCCGGTTCCCAGGAGTCGGTAAAGCTTTCTAAGTCTATAATCCTAGAGCCGCTGTCAGGGCCAGCTGTATATCAGAAGTAACAGAATGGTGAGTATTGTTAGATCTCGGAGAAAGGGAAATTGACATTTCCTGCATTTTCAGGGCCAACATATGTGAGAGACCAGACAACATCGTCAGACATAAAATATATGTTGCACATATTACTAATTATCAATAACGCATATGCTAATGACAGGTGGTGTCTTGTGGGACTAGCTTGGTTTGTTTTTTGCCGGGATATTGCACACAGATGTGTTGCTGCAGGCATCAACTTTGGCCTGACGATCGTGGCATGTTTGTGTGCGAGGATTTCGTCGAGATGAACTGGATTGGCCTTGGAGGACACTGCCTTGGGATCGTGTTTTACTTTCTATACAGACTGGCACGGCTACCTAGCTCCCCACCCATGTAAGATGTCGAGTCACCACAGTATGCATATATTGTATGGAATTGCCAGGTATTGGGTTGCGAGATGAAATCTTAGCCAAGTGGGATGTTCACATTGTTCTAGTCATATTTTCGGGCTTTTTATGCCTGTATGGTCGACTGAGTGTTGACTGTTTTTGTTATATAACTGTATGTTTATTATTATAATAGATATATATTGTATTGACTGTGTAATGGTCCCTTGTGGTCTTCTTATTACAATGAAGTTATACTAATAACGCATGCTAAGTGGGGTGTCCCACAAGGTTCTATCTTGGGGCCTGTGCTTTTCACTCTCTATACTAAGCAACTAGGATCGATTATTGATAATCACAGTTTACAGCATCATTTTTACGCTGATGACACGCAGCTCATGACAAGCTTCCCACCAACCGCCCACGACACAGCAACAGCTACAAAACAAATCACTGACTGCTGTGCTGATGTAAAGTCATGGATGTCGACAAACATGCTTAAATTAAATGATGAGAAAACTGAAGCCATGTTAATAGGACCATCACTTAGACGAGACAAAGCTGAGCTAACCAGTCTTGCTGTAGGAGATAGCTCAATTCCAATCTCTAATAAAGTAAAAAATCTTGGTGTAATTTTGGACACCGACTTCAGCATGAAAGATCACGTTAACTACCTGTGTAAAGTATGTTTTATGCAATTACGCAACATCGCCTACATTAGAAAATATCTGACAAGAGAAGCTACCGCTACACTTGTTCTAATGACAGTTATGTCACGTGTCGACTATTGCAATGGCCTTCTCGTCGGTGCGCCAAAAAATCTCATCAATCGTTTGCAAGCAATACAAAACACAGCTGCAAGAATCGTGTCACTATGTAGTAAATACGATCACATTACTCCAATACTCCGTAATCTACACTGGCTACCCGTCGATAAACGTATCGAGTTCAAAATTCTCTGCTTAACTTACAAATGCCTAGAAGGTACTGCACCGGCCTACCTCGCCGAACTCATAGTACTTTACAGTCCCCGCCGTTCACTCAGATCAGAAAGCAAAAAACAACTTAACATTCCTAAATTCCGAATGAATACATATGGCCAAAAAACATTCTCTTACTCAGCTCCCATCCTATGGAATAAATTGCCTTTGGACATCAAAACATCCCCAAACCTGAGCACATTTAAATCTAGACTCAAGACATGTTACTTTCAAAAATGTTATCCAACACCTTGATCTGTTTTTTTGGTTTTTTTCTAGAATATTCTAGATAAGCTTTCTAAGCACTTAGAGCATGCTGCGCATGGATTTTGGCGCGTTACAAATGGACTATTATTATTATTATTATTATTATTAATATACTAGTTGAAGAAGAAAGGCACTTTCTGATAAATTGCCAATAAAGTATAATTGATTGAAATAAAATACAAACTAACGTAATAGCACACAAATGCATAACAATCAACATATGTCACGGCACCCGAATGCATGATACTGTGCATGGCTCTCAATATACCTTTCCACTTTATCCATCATATGACATCATAATCAACTACGTGATGTGTAGGATGATGTCATAATCAACTACGCCATGAATGACGTAGATAAGTCGTCACGTGACGAATGTGTAATTGATGATGCAGCTTACCTGTATAGTTTTCTGGAAATCGATACCGTAGTCAGGTATTTCAGGGATCGATCGATCCCAACATGAGCGAGGTGATGGTGGAGCTTAGCTAGAGGTGGGCGGGGCCTAGTTGAAACTGGAAAGGCCCATTATGCGTTCGTGACGTACTTGTCTAAGTCATTCATGACGTCATAATGACTGCATTGATTATGATGTCATTCTACACGTCACGTAGTTGATTACGATGTTGTGATGGATGGTTAATGTGGAAAGGTCCATTCTAGACACAACCAAGTGAATGCATAACGCTGAGCGGCCACGGAGAGATGATAGGCCTATACGCACGTCCGTCATAGTCGTCATGATTTATATATATACTTTGAACCATGATTTCCCAGAATCCCCTTTTCACGGTAACTATGGAGGTGAGCTGTTGAATATTTTGGAACCAATTTGACTGGGTGCTGCTGCTTATAAAATAGTAAAGCTCTTCAATTCATACAGCTGAAGGACTGTTCATTGTTCCGGTTGGCTACACCAGTCATATTTTGACTGGCGTCACCCTACCAGTGGGGTGGGGGGGACTAATTGATTATAACGGCAAGGCTCTTGCTAAAATATGTGCTCACTTAATAGGTTATACAACACTCATAAATAAGTTATCAAATAATATAATTCTCACAGTAAAAACAATTATAATCTTAGACGATAAAATAACTAGACACACTACACGCAGCGGCGGCTGTTTTGGATCTACTGGCGGCTGTTTTCGACCGTGGCTGTTATCGACTGTATTCCTTTTCGTAAGGGGTAAGAATAAGGAGATCGTCTATCTACTTCATCATCATCATCATGTACGACGGTTGACGCATATTAGCCTTTTGCTGGTCTAAAGGGCACCTTTTCTAGCTAAATTGTTCTGACGGGTTAGGCGGAAGCACAAACGTTAAAAGCACAGATGTTATGACAGATAGGACAAGTCATAAACTGTTAATTACAGATATTTACAGCGGTATTTTTCATAATTAACACTGGTGTATCGTGGAAATTCAAACTAATATACATTAGAAAGAAAGAAAGCAGGCTGGCAGTACAAACCCCATCGGGCTCATTTCATGACTGGCGTATTTAACTTAGGGCTTCATATAGGAGTAACAACAACGCATGGATTGTAAGATGCCGCAAAGTCAGTATAAAATAAACAACTTCAGTTCTGTTTCCTTTTATTATTATTTCTTTAAAGGTTGTATCCATGGATCCACACAATCTGCATTATGGAGAGATAAGGGTGGAAAACAGAACTGGTTGAATAGGATTTTTTCTGTGACTAGTGATTGAACGACATAATTTAATTTGATTCTCTATATATACAAAGTGATTTTGGACATAGTGCAGGGTTCTTTACAATATGTTGCATTGACAAACGTTCTTGTGAGCACTAGGTGTGGAACGATAGGACAGTCCCTACCACAATCACTACTTCACCATATATAACTGAGACTTGGTTTATTGCTATGTTATGAGAAGTTACAGATCAAGTTCGCGCTTCAGCTGCTTTTGACAATTTTTAATGAAATTTTTGACTGTCAATCTCTAGAGATTTATATCACCAGGTTGGGGACATGTATTGCAAAGCAATACTTACAGAATGCTTGTTTGGAAATTGATAGTCAGGGTGTTCGAAGATCAATCGATCCCAACACGAGCGAGGTGTGGGTGGAGCTTAGCTAGAGATGGGCGGGGCATGGCTAAAACTGATAAAGGATATTTTCCGGAATATCTTTAGAACGTTTAATGTTATGTAATACTCTAGTAATATAATCGTCCGTTGTTTGATTCATCTGCTGTTCGTCTGAGATTCCTTGACTTGTTACTGACCATTGTTCCTCAGGCCTGTCACTGAATCGACCGAGAAATTTAGTTTTGAACTTTTTCAAGTCATTGCTTTGTCCTTGTGACACATTAGCATATCATTGCTTTGTCCTTGTGACACATTAGCATATCATTGCTTTGTCCTTGTGACACATTAGCATATCATTGCTTTGTCCTTGTGACACATTAGCATATCATTGCTTTGTCCTTGTGACACATTAGCATATCATTGCTTTGTCCTTGTGACACATTAGCATATCATTGCTTTCTCCTTGTGACACATTAGCATATCATTGCTTTGTCCTTGTGACACATTAGCATATCATTGCTTTGCCTGTTACTGATCTGGGTTCTTATGGATAGTGGGCCATCGTGATGCACATTCAAGTCAGTCATACGGATCTTCACTAGCCATTCCAGAAAAATGTGCCATTGGTTCCATCACGAGGCTTGCTTGGTCAATGGGACATTCTGGCATTTTGAAGAGGTACCAGAGTCGTTTTCTTCTCCACCACTTATAGTGACTAGGTTTTTCTCCTAGTCACTTGGTTGGATGATAGTTCGGTAGAGTTTTTCATCTCAGAGTTGTCTCCCTTTGAGTTGTAAGTAACTCACTTGGCAAAGGGACCCTTTGGATGGAAGAAGATAGAATTTCAAAATTGTAGAAATCTTTATTAAACTGTACTGGTTAGATGTTGACTGTTCAGAGCGTAAGCAAGATGTAGTAGTAGTAGTAGTAGTAGTAGTAGTAGTAGTAGTAGTAGTAGTAGTAGTAGTAGTAATAGTAGTAGCAGCAGTATCAGCAGTATCATCAGAAAGAGTAGTATAGCAGCCGTAGTTGGAGCAGTAGCAACAGTAATAGCATTAGTAGTAGCAACAGTAACAGCAGCAGTCGTAGGATCAGTACAGCAGCAGTAGTAGTTGTAGTAGCAACAGTAAAAGCAGTAGCAGACTAGCAGTATTAACAGTATCAGAAGCAGTTGCTACAGGAGCAGTAGTAGCAGCAACAGCCCAGTAATAGCAGTAGCAACAGTATCAGAGGCTGCATCTGTTTTGAAAACAGTGAAAACCGGGCGGTTCTAAGACAACAACAGTTTTTAGCAATCTCATTCTGAAACAACTACTAGAATCCTGATTCTATGCCAAAAATATTTCAATTTGTTCCTTACTGCTCAAGATAGATATTATGATCATTCTTAAAAATAGCTAACATGATTTGGAAACGGTGTTGTTGCAGGCCATTGCTTTGAGACAGCAACACCATTCTGAAAGACATGTTAGATTCTCAAAGACATGTTAGGTTACAGTCTATTTTCTCAAGTGAAAATATTTTAGTTGCTTAACCATTTCCCCCTTACGGCCATGATACAACAAATTTCTGATTATGTGGTAAGTATTCTCTGAAATAGTTTGAAAATAATCTGACTGCAAGCCATTGCTGCCTTGCGCCACAAAAACTCCCAGTCAAACAGCTTCAAAATATCCCAAAGCCTACTGGTACAATGGTTAAAAGCTATGACCTGCTGATTAAGCTGACTAATCAGTTTTAAACTAAATTTCGGATTTGTAAGAATTTCCATAACGATGCTACAAGCGGGTTATCATGAACAGGTAATCATGAGAGGTTGGATTAAGGAGGGGTTCCCGACGGAGAAAGAGAATATGTACATGGAAAGTTCGGTGGTGAGACAATATTGG
The DNA here is from genome assembly GCA_034401795.1 of Chaetoderma sp. LZ-2023a. Classification (NCBI taxonomy): domain Eukaryota; kingdom Metazoa; phylum Mollusca; class Caudofoveata; order Chaetodermatida; family Chaetodermatidae; genus Chaetoderma; species Chaetoderma sp. LZ-2023a. The sequence continues at coordinate 19,294,747 of CM067374.1, forward strand.
CTTTGTTTCTCCCAGCTTAAGCTTGTGGAAAATGTGCTGTACTATAAATGGAACACACCTGATTGTGATAAGCAGCTGCGTTTGATAGTACCTAAAAGTCTACGGCCTGAAGTTCTGCGATACTGCCATGATCTATCCTCTGCTGGTTTTGCATGAATCAGAGGCTGTGTCGCGTTATAGGAAATTTGCTCTTCAGAAGAATGAGTGTCGGCCTAGATGAGCCAGATTGCAACATGACATGTGTGGAGCCCCTATTGATAGGGTTTAACTGGAATATCTTGAAACTATTCTCGGCATCTAACAATGGCAATAAGTACATGTATGTGCTTGTCATAATTTACCAAATGGACCAAGGCACATGCACTCCCTGATCAAGCTGGTAAAGGAGTTTATCTCGCATTTTGGAATCCCCCTGGAGCTACATACAGAACTAGGAAAACATTTAGATTGCCTGTTATTCGACCAATTAAGCCAGCTCATGGGTTTTGCCCAGACCTGTACCACCCCCTATCATCCATCATGGAATGGGTTGTTAGAGAGGTTTAATAGGACTCTGCTCCAGATGATCCAGTGTTATTTGCAGGAAGGATAAACCAAATGGGAAGTTCATCTGACCACAGCAACTCCACACTCATCCATGGGCATAGCGCCAAATAATGTTTCGGAGGGAGGTCTACATGTCTGAATTCCGGTGACTTCATAGATGCTGTTGAATCTTCCCTGCAGCAAGTACATACAGAGGCTGGTCGGGATGACATCTGAAAAGAAATTCTGATTTGCGGCAGAACCACACATTTTTTCACCCTGGTGAGCTCGTGTACATGCAGGATACTGCCAGAACAAAGGCCCATTGTCCAAAGCTGCAGCCACAATGGAAGGGCCCAGTTATTGTTGTGAAATGTCTCGGACTAGTCCTTTATGCAGTAGGCAGTCAGAAGAATACCAGAATACTCCACTACGTGATCGACTGAAGTGATATGTGTTGGACAGTATCCCCTTATGGGTGACAAGAAAGCGGCAAGAACTTGGGCTAACAAGTGCGACATACGAATGTCTACCCATGGAGGAGCCCGTTTCAGTGGGCGACGTGGCTAGACTTGCGCGATTACATGATTAAATCGAAAATCGCGATTATGTTTTAAATCGTGAATTTATATGGCTAAATATTAAATAATCGAATAATCGTGAATATTTTCTATTGCATAAACTATTTCAAAACCTAACTTTCAACTACATTTTTAATGTGATCGGTCCTGAAAAATGACATTTTGCTTAGTGAATGTATGCCATTTGCAGGGCAAGAGAAGACTATTTTTGAAAATTTCTTACTGGAATGCCTGGCTCGAGAATGATAACAATTAAAAAAATTAGGCTTCTCTTGCTCTGCAAATGGACTTTTCTAAACGCCATTGCAATTTTCGTCATTGATATTCTTTTGTTGTTATGTCTTGGTAATTTGTATCCAAGCTGATTAATCGAGTAATCGCGATTATTTTTTAATAATCGATCGCGATCACTCAACGTAATAATCACACAAGCCTATGCGTGGCTGTTGGTCCCAACATGATGGGCAAAGTGTGGGTGGAGCTTAGCTGGATATGGGCGGGGCATACCTAAAACTCGACTCATCCATTAGAATGGAACTACTATACATGTTATTATGCGCCGTTAAGGTAGCTGCTCACACTGGAGGATGAGGGCCTTTGTTTGCAATCAGCAACTGGCGTATTCTGTCAATGTATGTATACCCATGTGCCTAACCCATAATCTTACAATCTGCAGTAGCATAAAAACGTCCTCTAAGCAGTTAATATAGTTCATGATTAATCGTATGATCGCGATTATTTTTCTTAAATGATCGCGATTATGAAAAGTGAATAATCGTGCAACCCTAGATGAGGCTAGCATTAGCGTTATGTGAATGGTTTTATGATGAGCATAAAGGTGCGCAATAGCAAGAACAATAGAATCTCAAATAATGGCGCCTGCAAATATCAGTTGTTGGTGGTTTCAAAGAAAACAATCGTCAATGAATTTTTCTAAATATTTCCATATCTTATTCCTTCAAAATAGCCTTAAAACTACTGATCCTAATTAACTCAAATTTGTGTCCGTGTGCGCATGCGGCGCGCGTGTGTGTTCTGTTCTATGATGTTTGAAGCATATGAGGCATTATTGGGGCATCATGTGTTGTGTTACAGCAAGTACTAATGTTGAGAAGTGTTTGTCACAGATGTCTGCTCAGAGCTGTGTCTTTGGCCGAGCGACCCTCCAGTGGACATGGTGGATTGACAGCGGCCGGACTCGGAAAGATGACATGGCTTCGGACAGTTCATTATAGGTACATTAATATATACACCTAAAAAAAAGTAAGTCCCCCCCCCTAAATATGGTCTAATTTTTTCAAAGATATATATCTGATTGTAATAAAAATTCTCACAGGTGATTAGTGCCACTTATCGCTAATATATGAAATCGATTACCTCATAAGGTCAGTCATGCCTGACCGAGCACACACTACATGCAATAGTGGTCCATTTAAAAAATTGCGAAATTGGACATGGCCTTTGCCAGAGGAATATCACTGAATCTGTCACTAGTTGTGCATAGATAACGTGTTCACAGTTCTGTGCTTCAATAATGCCACGTTTATCAAACCAGGATAGGGCAATTGCCATTGGTCTTCTGGAGGCCAATTTCGGTGTGAAGCAAGTTGCGCGTAGAATGGGTGTTACCCCAAGAGCAATAAGAAAGTTGCGTCACAAATTTGAGCAGCATGGTGACGTAAATGACCAACCGAGAAGTGGCAGACCAATGGCCACAATGCAACATCAAAATCGTTTCATTACAAACATAGCACTTCGAAACAGAAGGTCAACCGCACGCACTATCAGGGATCAGCTACACACAGCTGCTGGAACTGGAGCCAGAAGAATCAGTGATCAAACGGTGAGAAACCGTCTCCATGTTGCTGGACTGCATGCTCGACGCCTGGTCAAGAGGCCAGCCTTGTCATTACGCCATAAACAAGCACGGCTTGAATGGGCCAGAGACCACTTACGCTGGACAAGGCAGCAGTGGGCAAACATCATGTTTAGTGATGAGACGCGCGCCTGCCTTCGCCACATTGATGGAAGGTCTCGGGTTTGGCGTCGTCGTGGTGAACAATATGCTGAATGTTGTGTGCAGCCTACCACAGCATTTGGGGGAGGAAGTGTGATGGTGTGGGCAGGGATCAGCGCAAGAAGAAAAACCGAACTTATTCCAATCAATGGTAACCTTAATGCCGAGCGCTATCTAGCCGACGTCCTGGAGCCACATGTACTGCCGTATGCTACTGCCATAGGTGATGGTTTTGTGTTCATGGATGACAATGCACGTCCGCACCGGGCAAGAATTGTGAATGACTTTCTTACTAACCATGGCATCGAGAGGATCGTGTGGCCAGCAAACTCGCCAGATCTGAACCCAATAGAACATTTGTGGGACCAATTAAAGTGAGCGGTGTACCGGAGAGTGACTGACGTCACTGTTCTTGGTGACATCCATCAGCTGTTGCAGGAGGAGTGGATGGCGATCCCACAACATCGGATCACCCGCCTCATCAACAGTATGAGAGCACGTTGCAATAATGTGATAGAGAAAAATGGTGGATACACTCATTATTAAATGTGATCAAGTCCTTTGTTGACAGTTTGTTATGATGTAACACATCTTTTGACATTTTGAAATGAAATCTTTATTATGGTTTACATGTAATGAAATTAATGGATAGTCAATACTGTTACCAAAAAATCTGCATTCTACACTCTAACTGTTGTTATGATTCTCTTGTTACTGAATAAAATCTGTATTGTTTGTTCACTGCAATTTTCGAAATGGGTCAATTTTGCATTTAGCGAAAGTGCATTGAGGCAAAACACGACATATGGGATAAGCTTTATTGCTGATTGTTGCCATAGTCGAACTAATGAACTGTGTGAAATTTCATTACAATTAGATACATCTTTTAGAAAATATTGGCCAATATTTAGGGGGGGACTTAATGTACAATCATGCATGTATACATGTGGTCGCTAATAAAATGGACAGAACTAATATGACGAATAAACATCAAAGCGAACTGTGCCAGAGTGCATAGTGACGTGGGTGGAGCATGTGTTCTTCACATACACACTCACGCACACACGCATGCATGCACACACACACACCTGTTTGGAATCTAAAGATTGAGCCCGTGTTAAGCCTGTTCATCTCTAAAATGCCAGTAACTCAATTTGAATGTTATAAAGCATGTAAGTTGTTGAATACCCTTTTACTGGTCATCCCAGTCATAGCTGGTCGCTGCACTAGTCTGGAGGCGGGTCCATTTAATGCCAAGAGCAAACTAAATTTATGAAAATTTGTCGTTGGAATGGCCCGATGACAGAGCCAGTCATTCCCCTTCTCTTGGCCTGCAAATGGACATTCAATGACTAAATATCTCCTTATTTAGGAATGGCCCTTTGCGGACCAAGAGAAGACTATTTATGAAAATTTATCACTAGAATGACTGGCTCGATAGGACATTCAGTAAGCAAATATATGGGTTTTCTAGACTAATCTTGACAAATGCAAGGGTTGACCCTTTAGTCCGGGAGCCAATTTTCAAAAGGGGTCTAGAAGAATGGTTTCGTAGCACACCCAGTATTCAGAAGGTATGTCTCTATATTATGATAATAACTAAACTGAATGCCTGACGCTTTCTTGGTTTAAGAAGAGTCTGGATGCCAGTGGTCAGATTCTGACCCTTTATATATGTTCCCAGTGCGGGTAACTATGCTACATCCGATCTATGTGTGGCTAATGCGGGAATGCGGTGGTACCCGCCATTACCGCATTACCCGCATTTAGCCGCCTATAACCACACCACGTTCAGTGTGGTTAGTTAGCCACCCATACCCGCATTTACCCGTAAGTACACAGTGGTTGTACCCGCCCATAAATAGCTGTTGATTAGTCATTTTAAGAGGTTCTTAAAAAGATATGAATTTGGAGTTAAGTGTGGTTCCAAGTTCACTCCCTCCAAGGTTTATGGAGAAGGGTGGGGACATGCGGGCGGTGGGTTTAATCCCGTAGCAGGTGTGCATGTGCGCCCGCGTTCCCGCGGAAGCGTTTAGAATGCGTGGGTAATGGGAGGGTGGTTAAGAGATCGTGGATTACAAGGTTTGCGTATCCAAAAAATGGCATCGGTGATGTGGTGTGCATCACATCCCAGTGATCCAGACTCATCACGTTTCGTACCTAGTTTAGGTTACTCATCAGAGGACTTCTGAACCTTTGTTTAGGAAAACTGTATTAGTTGGCTGGAATTTTTCAAAAAGTGTAACAACTTCACCTTCAACAATAAACATTACCTCCAAATAGGAGGTACAGCGATGGGCACCAAGGTAGCACCCAGCTACGCCATAATATTTATGGCGGACCTGGAAAAGAGACTACTTAATAGCGCACCACACCAACCGGCTATCTACCTCCGCTACATTGATGATATCTTCATATTATGGTTAGAAGGAAGGGAGAAACTGGATATGTTCATCCAACATATGAACACATCACACGACACCATCAAATTCACGGCTGAAATCTCACCAACAAAAGTGAGCTTTCTTGACACACTAGTTTCGATTTCGGACAAACATACACTCCAATTCGACCTCTTCACCAAACCCACTGACACCCATGGGTACCTACATTACCAGTCAGCACACCCGACCTCCACCAAAGACGCGAGTCCATACGGCCAATTCCTGAGATTACGCAGAATCTGCAGCAACACTGTAGACTACGAAAAACACGCTCGTAACACGATTGCACACTACGAGAATCGGGGTTATCCCACCAACCTCCTAATAGACGGCTACAACAAAGCCCTACACATGGAGAGACTATCACTCTTAAAACCGAAAGAGACTAAAACCAAAAACAACCGGATACCACTCATCACAGATTATCACCCACACAGTATCTTTCTCAAGAAAATTATCAACCGACACTGGGATCTCCTTCAAACCAGTCCCAAATGCAGGGACACCTTTACCGAGAAACCACTCTTCGGCTACAGAAGGAACTCAACGCTTAGAGACCAACTAGTCCGTGCTGATTTCTCCCACCCTGCTATCAAAGGATACCAGGGCAGTTAGATACCCAACAAAGTCGAACAGTGTCAAAAAGGAAACTGTTCCTTCTGCCACAGAATGGAGAAAGGGAAATCTTTCCAGAGCACACACACACGTCTAACATACAGATGTCACATGAAAACATACTGCTCAACAATGAATGTGGTGTATCTCCTAACCTGCGCCGTTTGCAATAAACAATATGTGGGTGAAACTAAGAGAGAATTCCAGATCCGCATCAAAGAACATTTGAGAGAAGTCAACAAACACAAAGACACACCGGTCGCACTACATTTTAACCTGCCTGGACACGATGCAAATAGTATCAGATATAGAGTCATAGAAGTTCTGCGTCACGATCCCGAAAGCACTGAGGCCACTACCCCATGCAAGGATCGTGAATCTTACTGGATCCACCAACTACACACAATGGATCCCGTTGGTATTAAGCACGCAGATTGGTAACCCCCACACCCTGTGGGTGAGACACCATACATACACCTTGGGTTACCAACTCTCCCAACTCGGGACAACATCGATGACGTCAAACCCAACATGTCACACACCATTTACGTCACACGCACGTATGACGTCACGCTACATTGACGTCATAAACCCGAACCGCTAAACCCATTTAGCAACATTCACACTGTAATGGCTAAGTACACCTGTTCAGTTTGTGGCTCACAGTTTAAACAAAGCTCTAGCTTATCACGCCACAAGTCTACCAAACACGGCAACCTCACACGCATCCACTGTCAACAGTGCAACTCGAGCTACACACGGAAAGAAGATCTGGACAGACACCTCAACCACAAGCATAGGACTGGTACACAGACTGACAACTTCAGCCACACGCATATGCAGAAGGTGAGGAGTAGCATACCCGCCAGGGGAGTAACTTCTCCCTGTACGATCACCAACACCTACACGCTCTCTACACAAGAGGAACCCCTAGATTTTTCCACCCACAACGCTGTTTTAATCACCAACAACACCGCCGCTGCAGATACGCTCCACAACATCAACTTGGTCCCTGCTGTCCCCATATACAGCCAAGAGGACGAACGCATCTTTGACCCACAAATCGAGATCAACTTCGATCTGCTGGACCAACCCTTCCCTTCAACATCAGACAGCGGCCTTAGTGATTTCGAAGAGGAAGATCAGCCCCCCCACCACCTGTTTCCCATTAATCCGGCCCACGTTGCCCAGTTAGACAGACCACTTTTCCCGGATGCTTCAGAGGTTTAAGAGGACCACATATTTCTCTCACTTCCACGCGGATCCGCATTCTGCATCCACAGATCCACACAGACAGAATAGAGGTAAGACTAATTATTATCTGTAAACCACAGATATAACTGAACCATAACATAAAAATTACACTTTTAAAAAAAATATATTTAAAAAAAAAAAATATTTTAAAAACTTTTTGAAAAATTCCAGCCAACTAACACAGTTTTCCTAAACAAAGGTTCAGAAGTCCTCTGATGAGTAACCTAAACTAGGTACGAAACGTGATGAGTCTGGATCACTGGGATGTGATGCACACCACATCACCGATGCCATTTTTTGGATACGCAAACCTTGTAATCCACGATCTCTTAACCACCCTCCCATTACCCACGCATTCTAAACGCTTCCGCAGGAACGCGGGCGCACATGCACACCTGCTACGGGATTAAACCCACCCCCCGCATGTCCCCACCCTTCTCCATAAACCATGGAGGGAGTGAACTTGGAACCACACTTAACTCCAAATTCATATCTTTTTAAGAACCTCTTAAAATGACTAATCAACAGCTATTTATGGGCGGGTACAACCACTGTGTACTTACGGGTAAATGCGGGTATGGCCGGCTAACTAACCACACTGAACGTGGTGTGGTTATAGGCGGCTAAATGCGGTAATGGCGGGTACCACCGCATTCCCGCATTAGCCGCACATAGATCGGATGTAGCATAGTTACCCGCACTGGGAACATATATAAAGGGTCAGAATCTGACCACTGGCATCCAGACTTCTTAAACCAAGAAAGCGTCAGGCATTCAGTTTAGTTCTCGAGTTTAGTTATTATCATTTACAAAAACGAGAGAAAAGCGTGTGTTACTCTGAAGATAGAAGACAGAAGTAAGATGGCCACCATTGCAGGAAGCAGCTCCGGCGTCTCGGTTGACGCAACAGAAACGATCATTAATCTTTTTGAGGAAAACGAAATCCAGGGACGTGAACGTGCACCCAGCCGAAAGAGAATCCGTCCCGATAGTGATACAAACGTGAGTGTTTCTCTAGACATTGCCAACGTCAATAGACAAGAGAATCCCAGGAAACGTCCTGAGATTCCAGAGACACACCTACCTGCGTACAAACTATGGAGGAACAGTGCCTGTCGACAAACACGAGCGGCATTGCAGATTGATAGGTTTGAAGAATCACTAAGCCGTGATATTATTCCTGGACCATTTGTTATTTCAGTCCGCTTTACGCCACCGAGCGATAATATAGAACTTTCAAAACTCTGGGTGCGAAAACTACGTGACATTAACTTACAACTAACCGCGCAAGCCATTGATTTACTGCGCAACCGTGCTGACAAACTTTCAGAGGTTACCAGAAAACATAAAGCGGATTTCCTTCTAGCTGTGGAAAACGAAACTGTTTCGAGAAGCAGAACAAGCTGTCCGCAGCACCATTATGCGCACATGGGAAAGATCAGTGAGTCCACCCAAACGAGCCAGGGGACCTTCACTCCAACAAGGCAGACCCAACGGGGGAAGGAAACAAGGTCCGCCGAAACAGCCAAACCAACAGAAACGTGTCAAAAAACGAAATATATGCAGACCAAACAGAAGTCCAAATCCTACCAGAAACAGAATACAGGTAAACGGCCCAGGGAGGAACAAGACACTCAACGCGGTGTACAAACTCTTGGAACAATTAACATAAACCGTGTTACTGTTAATTATGTGACAACTTCGCACAATATATTAAATTTGAACACGTTCCTCCAATATAAAACTGACCATCCTGTTATAAATAAACTATTTGTAGTCAACTTCTCATCAAGGGCCATTTCCCAAACATTAAGGAACACCCTTGACTTCGGACTAGGCTTTAGTCCCACGATCATTGAACCAAACATGGGTCAATTGTATAAAGACATCACTAGATTCTTTAGAAGACTCAGACTTAAACTTCACTTCCAACACCCACCATATTTTGGGAATGATACATCTATAGATGGCACCGTAAGTACAGCCGCAACACAATCTGACGACTTCTGCGACAAACTGTCAAAGAAATTTAAACCATCTAGTCTTTGGACACCCCGTCCAGGCAATGACGCTACGCTAGATGCTTTTGTTAGAGCAGTCAAATCAGATCTGGTCAATTCCAAACATAGGAGATCAAAATCGGACAATCTTTCCAAACCACAAAGGAAAGAACTCTCACTTTTAGCTGATGACAAAACGTTAGTAATCAAAAAAGCTGACAAAGGACAAGCCACTGTCATACAGGATTCAACTGCCTACAACACAGAGGCATTAAGACAATTAAATGACCAACGATTCTACCAAGAACAGGACATTGACCTCACTGTCCAACACTCTGAAAAGGTAGAAACATCCATAACCTCCATGGTGTTAAATGGCGAAATCACCACTGATATTGCTAACGGTCTACGAATTGACAAACCTAGAACATCCAGATTCTACCTTTTGCCAAAAATACATAAGGCCAAGGATGACACATCCATCCCAGGCAGACCAATTATAAGTGGCAACGGCAACCCTACTGAACACATCAGTAGCTTTGTGGATGAACACATCAAAGTTCATCTATCGAAAATAACGTCATATGTCAGGGACACCACTGATTTCATTAACAAACTGGAATCATATGGTGCCCTACCAAAGAATGCTCTTCTTGTCACAATGGATGTCACATCGCTGTACACCAATATCCCAAACGAGGAAGGGATTAGAGCTGCGGCGAAGTTCATCAGGGCCAATGGCACCCCGGGCCAGGCCAGCCCGAGGTCATTATTGTCCTTGCTGAGGATCGTTCTGACATGTAACAACTTCACCTTCAACAATAAACATTACCTCCAAATAGGAGGTACAGCGATGGGCACCAAGGTAGCACCCAGCTACGCCATAATATTTATGGCAGACCTGGAAAAGAGACTACTTAATAGCGCACCACACCAACCCGCTATCTACCTCCGCTACATTGATGATATCTTCATATTATGGTTAGAAGGAAGGGAGAAACTGGATATGTTCATCCAACATATGAACACATCACACGACACCATCAAATTCACGGCTGAAATCTCACCAACAAAAGTGAGCTTTCTTGACACACTAGTTTCGATTTCGGACAAACATACACTCCAATTCGACCTCTTCACCAAACCCACTGACACCCATGGGTACCTACATTACCAGTCAGCACACCCGACCTCCACCAAAGACGCGAGTCCATACGGCCAATTCCTGAGATTACGCAGAATCTGCAGCAACACTGTAGACTACGAAAAACACGCTCGTGACACGATTGCACACTACGAGAATCGGGGTTATCCCACCAACCTCCTAATAGAGGGCTACAACAAAGCCCTACACATGGAGAGACTATCACTCTTAAAACCGAAAGAGACTAAAACCAAAAACAACCGGATACCACTCATCACAGATTATCACCCACACAGTATCTTTCTCAAGAAAATTATCAACCGACACTGGGATCTCCTTCAAACCAGTCCCAAATGCAGGGACACCTTTACCGATAAACCACTCTTCGGCTACAGAAGGAACCCAATGCTTAGAGACCAACTAGTCCGTGCTGATTTCTCCCACCCTGCTATCAAAGGATACCAGGGCAGTTAGATACCCAACAAAGTCGAACAGTGTCAAAAAGGAAACTGTTCCTTCTGCCACAGAATGGAGAAAGGGAAATCTTTCCAGAGCACACACACACGTCTAACATACAGATGTCACATGAAAACATACTGCTCAACAATGAATGTGGTGTATCTCCTAACCTGCGCCGTTTGCAATAAACAATATGTGGGTGAAACTAAGAGAGAATTCCAGATCCGCATCAAAGAACATTTGAGAGATGTCAACAAACACAAAGACACACCGGTCGCACTACATTTTAACCTGCCTGGACACGATGCAAATAGTATCAGATATAGAGTCATAGAAGTTCTGCGTCACGATCCCGAAAGCACTGAGGCCACTACCCCATGCAAGGATCGTGAATCTTACTGGATCCACCAACTACACACAATGGATCCCGTTGGTATTAAGCACGCAGATTGGTAACCCCCACACCCTGTGGGTGAGACACCATACATACACCTTGGGTTACCAACTCTCCCAACTCGGGACAACATCGATGACGTCAAACCCAACATGTCACACACCATTTACGTCACACGCACGTATGACGTCACGCTACATTGACGTCATAAACCCGAACCGCTAAACCCATTTAGCAACATTCACACTGTAATGGCTAAGTACACCTGTTCAGTTTGTGGCTCACAGTTTAAACAAAGCTCTAGCTTATCACGCCACAAGTCTACCAAACACGGCAACCTCACACCCATCCACTGTCAACAGTGCAACTCGAGCTACACACGGAAAGAAGATCTGGACAGACACCTCAACCACAAGCATAGGACTGGTACACAGACTGACAACTTCAGCCACACGCATATGCAGAAGGTGAGGAGTAGCATACCCGCCAGGGGAGTAACTTCTCCCTGTACGATCACCAACACCTACACGCTCTCTACACAAGAGGAACCCCTAGATTTTTCCACCCACAACGCTGTTTTAATCACCAACAACACCGCCGCTGCAGATACGCTCCACAACATCAACTTGGTCCCTGCTGTCCCCATATACAGCCAAGAGGACGAACGCATCTTTGACCCACAAATCGAGATCAACTTCGATCTGCTGGACCAACCCTTCCCTTCAACATCAGACAGCGGCCTTAGTGATTTCGAAGAGGAAGATCAGCCCCCCCCACCACCTGTTTCCCATTAATCCGGCCCACATTGCCCAGTTAGACAGACCACTTTTCCCGGATGCTTCAGAGGTTGAAGAGGACCACATATTTCTCTCACTTCCACGCGGATCCGCATTCTGCATCCACAGATCCACACAGACAGAATAGAGGTAAGACTAATTATTATCTGTAAACCACAGATATAACTGAACCATAACATAAAAATTACACTTAAAAAAAATATTTAAAAAAAAAAAATCTTTTTAAAAAACTTTTTGAAAAGTTCCAGCCAACTAATACAGTTTTCCTAAACAAAGGTTCAGAAGTCCTCTGATGAGTAACCTAAACTAGGTACGAAACGTGATGAGTCTGGATCACTGGGATGTGATGCACACCACATCACCGATGCCATTTTTTGGGTACGCAAACCTTGTAATCCATGATCTCTTAACCACCCTCCCATTACCCACGTATTCTAAACGCTTCCGCGGGAACGCGGGCGCACATGCACACCTGCTACGGGATTAAACCCACCGCCCGCATGTCCCCACCCTTCTCCATAAACCATGGAGGGAGTGAACTTGGAACCACACTTAACTCCAAATTCATATCTTTTTAAGAACCTCTTAAAATGACTAATCAACAGCTATTTATGGGCGGGTACAACCACTGTGTACTTACGGGTAAATGCGGGTATGGGTGGCTAACTAACCACACTGAACGTGGTGTGGTTATAGGCGGCTAAATGCGGTAATGGCGGGTACCACCGCATTCCCGCATTAGCCGCACATAGATCGGATGTAGCATAGTTACCCGCACTGGGAACATATATAAAGGGTCAGAATCTGACCACTGGCATCCAGACTTCTTAAACCAAGAAAGCGTCAGGCATTCAGTTTAGTTCTCGAGTTTAGTTATTATCATTTACAAAAACGAGAGAAAAGCGTGTGTTACTCTGAAGATAGAAGACAGAAGTAAGATGGCCACCATTGCAGGAAGCAGCTCCGGCGTCTCGGTTGACTCAACAGAAACGATCATTAATCTTTTTGAGGAAAACGAAATCCAGGGACGTGAACGTGCACCCAGCCGAAAGAGAATCTGTCCCGATAGTGATACAAACGTGAGTGTTTCTCTAGACATTGCCAACGTCAATAGACAAGAGAATCCCAGGAAACGTCCTGAGATTCCAGAGACACACCTACCTGCGTACAAACTATGGAGGAACAGTGCCTGTCGACAAACACGAGCGGCATTGCAGATTGATAGGTTTGAAGAATCACTAAGCCGTGATATTATTCTGAACCATTAGTTATTTCAGTCCGCTTTACGCCACCGAGCGATGATATAGAACTTTCAAAACTCTGGGTGCGAAAACTACGTGACATTAACTTACAACTAACCGCGCAAGCCATTGATTTACTGCGCAACCGTGCTGACAAACTTTCAGAGGTTACCAGAAAACATAAAGCGGATTTCCTTCTAGCTGTGGAAAACGAAACTGTGTTTCGAGAAGCAGAACAAGCTGTCCGCAGCACCATTATGCGCACACGGGAAAGATCAGTGAGTCCACCCAAACGAGCCAGGGGACCTTCACTCCAACAAGGCAGACCCAACGGGGGAAGGAAACAAGGTCCGCCGAAACAGCCAAACCAACAGAAACGTGTCGAAAAACGAAATATATGCAGACCAAACAGAAGTCCAAATCCTACCAGAAACAGAATACAGGTAAACGGCCCAGGGAGGAACAAGACACTCAACGCGGTGTACAAACTCTTGGAACAATTAACATAAACCGTGTTACTGTTAATTATGTGACAACTTCGCACAATATATTAAATTTGAACACGTTCCTCCAATATAAAACTGACCATCCTGTTATAAATAAACCATTTGTAGTCAACCTCTCATCAAGGGCCATTTCCCAAACATTAAGGAACACCCTTGACTTCGGACTAGGCTTTAGTCCCACGATCATTGAACCAAACATGGGTCAATTGTATAAAGACCTCACTAGATTCTTTAGAAGACTCAGACTTAAACTCCACTTCCAACACCCACCATATTTTGGGAATGATACATCTATAGATGGCACCGTAAGTACAGCCGCAACACAATCTGACGACTTCTGCGACAAACTGTCAAGGAAATTTAAACCATCTAGTCTTTGGACACCCCGTCCAGGCAATGACGCTACGCTAGATGCTTTTGTTAGAGCAGTCAAATCAGATCTGGTCAATTCCAAACAGGAGATCAAAATCGGACAATCTTTCCAAACCACAAAGGAAAGAACTCTCACTTTTAGCTGATGACAAAACGTTAGTAATCAAAAAAGCTGACAAAGGACAAGCCACTGTCATACAGGATTCAACTGCCTACAACACAGAGGCATTAAGACAATTAAATGACCAACGATTCTACCAAGAACAGGACATTGACCTCACTGTCCAACACTCTGAAAAGGTAGAAACATCCATAACCTCCATGGTGTTAAATGGCGAAATCACCACTGATATCGCTAACGGTCTATGAATTGACAAACCTAGAACATCCAGATTCCACCTTTTGCCAAAAATACATAAGGCCAAGGATGACACATCCATCCCAGGCAGACCAATTATAAGTGGCAATGGCAACCCTACTGAACACATCAGTAGCTTTGTGGATGAACACATCAAAGTTCATCTATCGAAAATAACGTCATATGTCAGGGACACCACTGATTTCATTAACAAACTGGAATCATATGGTGCCCTACCAAAGAATGCTCTTCTTGTCACAATGGATGTCACATCGCTGTACACCAATATCCCAAACGAGGAAGGGATTAGAGCTGCGGCGAAGTTCATCAGGGCCAATGGCACCCCGGGCCAGGCCAGCCCGAGGTCGTTATTGTCCTTGCTGAGGATCGTTCTGACATGTAACAACTTCACCTTCAACAATAAACATTACCTCCAAATAGGAGGTACAGCGTTGGGCACCAAGGTAGCACCCAGCTACGCCATAATATTTATGGCGGACCTGGAAAAGAGACTACTTAATAGCGCACCACACCAACCCGCTATCTACCTCCGCTACATTGATGATATCTTCATATTATGGTTAGAAGGAAGGGAGAAACTGGATATGTTCATCCAACATATGAACACATCACACGACACCATCAAATTCATGGCTGAAATCTCACCAACAAAAGTGAGCTTTCTTGACACACTAGTTTCGATTTCGGACAAACATACACTCCAATTCGACCTCTTCACCAAACCCACTGACACCCATGGGTACCTACATTACCAGTCAGCACACCCGACCTTCACGAAAGACGCGAGTCCATACGGCCAATTCCTGAGATTACGCAGAATCTGCAGAAACACTGTAGACTACGAAAAACACGCTCGTGACACGATTGCACACTACGAGAATCGTGGTTATCCCACCAACCTCCTAATAGACGGCTACAACAAAGCCCTACACATGGAGAGACTATCACTCTTAAAACCGAAAGAGACTAAAACCAAAAACAACCGGATACCACTCATCACAGATTATCACCCACACAGCATCTTTCTCAAGAAAATTATCAACCGACACTGGGATCTCCTTCAAACCAGTCCCAAATGCAGGGACGCCTTTACCGAGAAACCACTCTTCGGCTACAGAAGGAACCCAACGCTTAGAGACCAACTAGTCCGTGCTGATTTCTCCCACCCTGCTATCAAAGAATACCAGGGCAGTTCGATACCCAACAAAGTCGAACAGTGTCAAAAAGGAAACTGTTCCTTCTGCCACAGAATGGAGAAAGGGAGATCTTTCCAGAGCACACACACACGTCTAACATACAGATGTCACGTGAAAACATACTGCTCAACAATGAATGTGGTGTATCTCCTAACCTGCACCGTTTGCAATAAACAATATGTGGGTGAAACTAAGAGAGAATTCCAGATCCGCATCAAAGAACATTTGAGAGATGTCAACAAACACAAAGACACACCGGTCGCACTACATTTTAACCTGCCTGGACACGATGCAAATAGTATCAGATATAGAGTCATAGAAGTTCTGCGTCACGATCCCGAAAGCACTGAGGCCACTACCCCACGCAAGGATCGTGAATCTTACTGGATCCACCAACTACACACAATGGATCCCGTTGGTATTAATCACGCAGATTGGTAACCCCCACACCCTGTGGGTGAGACACCATTGTCTCTATATTATGCTAGACCGATGTCTTGGGTATATTCTGAGCCGTGTTGTACAAGAAAATTGTGGTATCACTAACCCGTGAGAAGCCCATTTACAATAGGTGTTGAATGTAGTTTTCAGACAATTTTCACAATGTTAAATTTTTCACAAACTTAAGCGCATGTTATATCAATACAATCTTAACCAAAATGGAAAGGAGTGATCGTATATCGCAGATTTATACATAATCAACCTCGTTTAAGACACCCGTATGTTGCTTTGTACATATTGGGGCACTTAGGTCTTCTTGTGACTAGCAATACCTTAGCTACAACAATGCCCATGTTTTCTACATTTTTCATAATTAAACTTTTAACTGACATGCAGTGCATGTCTACACAAGCTGGCAGGACATATTTATCACGTGAGCAAATGAGAGAATGTTACTCATCCGTGTCAGAGTCATCTTCGACAATTGTATGCTGAACATTGTCACACATTTAACCTCCCATACAAAGGCATGCTTCAGTGCAGAGTAGATTGTTAGCCTTGCATTGACAGAGATCTGTTCTTTTGCAGGCAGACTTTTGACATCTACATGATGTGAGTTCAATTAATCCAAATGGAGCAGGATCCTTTGACATTAGAACAGGCTTGAGTAGACCATCCACTATACTCCAGCCATGTCCATTTGGAGATGGAAGATTCTGAACAGCTTGCAATGAACGTCTCCAAACAAGAGCTTGAAAATTGGCCCTTTCGGTGTGATGCTTTAGACTATTCGATGTAGGTGGAAGATTTTCATTTCTTTGTCTCTTTTGACAAAAGAGCCAATAACGGGTTTCATCAGCTGTCTTTCCCACATCCCTGGTGGTATACAACTCACAGACAAATTTCTCACATAGAATTGCTGTATTCGGTGATAAGTCAACATGTTCGCCGAGTTGGGCTACGCTAAGCTGATGACATTCAGATGACTTTAAGAGATTGAATGATTTTCTCTTAGCGACTCCAAATAATGCACTAGTGCTATCACAACCTGTAAGAGAATGAAACCCAGGCAAAGACAGACAGACAGATAGCTGGGCCCAGTACTTGAGCAACTGTATGTATTGGTATGTATCGCAATTTGTCCTTTGTGCCCGTACGGAACCATAGTTCAGAACAATGAAGCGAACGATACGTATATATACTAAGTACTGCCATGTCTGTATCAGGAGACTATAACAACACGCATGTGGTCTTTTGAAGCATGTAGCGCGTGCAACATCATATGCGTATCTGCTTCCTCGTGATCTGATCGAAGTTCTTCCAAATACGACGAATTGTTCGCTGAAATGACAACAACATCCATTCCATCGTTAAAGCCACCAGCAAGAATGACGCAATTGTCAGCAGATAGCATATTTGGACCAGTATCACGCCACCGCTTGCTGAGAAATGCAACCAGGTTACTTTTGTTGCTTGGATTGCTGATGTACTTGGCCCATTGCTTTGGAACGGGAGTATTTTCTCCAGCAATCTTTACTTCCAATGCTGTTGATGACCCACGTTTTAGCCGCTCTTCCACTTTGAGAGATTCCAGTCTATCATATCTGTCAAAAACTATATCTACTCTGTTGCAGTCTTCTTGATTCAGTGGAACTGTAAAGATGTGCCAGTATTTATCAGCCAATTCTCCAAATGTAGACGTACCTCCAGTTTTAACCATTTGCACAATTGCCATACCATTTACTACATAAGCTGTTGCGCCTGTCTTGTCAACAGGTGGAAGCCGTCCATCAACATTTACTTCCTTTTCTAGTTCACTTAACAAAACACTTTTCACATTCTTTCTTAGAGTCCCATCGGTATGTGACAATGATAGTGGAACAGCATACAGTTCATACGTCATCACTAGTTTGAAATCAACATCTCTGGACCTTGCGGCAATAATTAATCGACCAAATAGTTCGCGGTCAGATCTCACATTGTGAATTTTTTCATCATTTGTTTTGAGTTTTTTCTTCTGTGCTAGGCTGGCAAATGTTTTAAGTTTTAAGTGTGGCAACGTGTCCCAAAAGCTTCTCGTGTTAGTGTCCAGCCGCTCCTGAACAAAATTGTCCATAATCTCATTACCAATGTCACAGGCGGAAACAATTATCGTGCTCAAGAAATATTTGACTATATTATAATATTGATTATATTTAATGTAAAAATAATTTTATCAAAAAAAACCCATTGTGTACACTCTACACTGGTTTGAAGTCAGTGGCACTAAGCAGCTCATCAAGGAACAATAGCATATGTACAAGGACTTATTACCAGTTATTATTGAACTGTTTAATTCTTGAATAATCTGCTGGTTCTACAGACCACCAGCTACTAAGTCATTAATTGACCCATTGTGTTTGAAGAAACATACAACCAGCACAGTCGTGTATTAACCCTTTGAGCCTTACGGCATACATATATGTATTGCAATTTATGATGTTATACTTATTCTGCTGAACATTTGGGAAATGATTTAATTGAAGGTTGTTGCTGCCAGAGGCAGCAAACATTTTCTGTTAAATTATTTGAAAAATATTCAATAGTTGCTTTGTATGAATGTTATAAAAAGTAAATACAATTAGTACAGCATTGGAATGAAAGGGTAAATCCTCATACTATGGATATATTTTAAATATAGAGATTTAACCATTATACTGCTGAACCCAGATATTAACAATTTATAATTCTAAAATGGAATCTGTATTGCTGGCAGACCAGTCTGCAGACCAGTCTGCCTGCAATAATAATTTAATTCAGTAAATTCAGCATTACAATGGTTAAGTAGCTACATGAGGTTTAAGCCTGATATTATTAAGGATTGTATTTAATTGAATATATTGCTGAAAATTCATGTTTTTACAAATTATTGAACAGACATGTTTGAATGGTGAAAGTTTGTTTGCCTGGAAACTAGTATGCTATATATGTGTGAAATTATATTTAAAAAAAAGGAGTTGAGAGCTAGGAGAGCATGTCAGTGAGTAAGTTTGTAAATGCAGAGAGTTATGTAGAATTTTGAATATTAAAGTTGCTATGTAAAGTTATTGAATTTGAATTTGAAAAACAAAGTACAAGTTAAGACTGCGTTGTTGTCGCTCTCTGGAATAATTATAGTCAACCTTCAGAATAGAGAAAATAACATCGGTCTATCCAGTAAATAGTCTAATAGACATTCATCAGTCTGTCCGTCTGTCACTCCATCCGACAGAACGTATAGTCACAGGCTCGCCCCCAGAGTCAACAACAATACAAACGCCGGTTACCTTACAAGTCTCTTGGCGATTTCACTAGGCAATACCACGCCAGTTGCAATGTTTACAAGCGGAAGACACTCGCTGTCGTCGTTTTCCGCAATATTAAAGGGATTGGTCATAATATCTGATGAGAACATCGAAAGTATCTTCTGCACATCGGTTTCATCCCTGTTCATTCGATTAGTCCCCATTTCCTTATGTACTCCAAACATGTGACTATCTTGTAACCCACACATTTGCTTTGTGACCGTTGTTATGGCTGCCCTCTCGTGGCTAGTTAAAAACCACCTCTCCAGAGCTCCTGGGTTTTGTGTTATTCCAATAATACCACCTCGCTTTTTGGAATCCAAATTAATCGATTGCTCTAAGCCATATCTGTCCACACTTGATTGAATGGATGGTGTGAGCGACTTACGGAATGATTTCCATTCAAGAATTGTTCATGTACATGGGGATGTGTACTTGGAAGCATCTTCATGTCCGCAAGATATATTGGCAGCCATCTTGCATAATTGGTTCTGTCCATGCTGTAGAAATATGGCGCCATAGCAGCAGTAGCAGATAGGTGTGCCTGCCAATCTCCAGTTCTCTCAGCTCATGAATCCAAGCAGCAGCTCTACCATATGAATATATGAGTTCCAAAATGCGAACAGGTGTGATTTCGAGCTTGACTCAACTTTAAAGGATTTGAACAGCTGTTGCAATTTATTCACGTACATACACACCTCTTTGAAATTTTCTTGCAGTGCGTCTAAGTCGTCAATGCTGCTTCGGCACATCTTAATTTTCTCATCCAGACTCTCCAAATCTGTTGGAGTAATGTGGTCTTCATGTTGTCCATTTTGTTGAACCCATTTGGAAAAAGACTGCCATTGTAATCGCAGCAGTGCTTCCAGAACCAATTTGTGAGCCCTCACTCCTCGATTATATGACTTCCCTTTAAGTAGAGCAGCAGCCGTGCTGCTACCATATGTGTTGGCCTCTATGAGGAGATCTTCTAAGCCAGAGTCATCAAACATCTTTCCAATAACAGCTAAGTAGTGAATCTAATACGATATTACTTTGAGTTATGACACGATCATGCTTATATTGTTGTGCACTGTGGATACAGCCAAAGCCTAGACCCCCTATGCAAAGAAATCAGGATAACTAATTAGTGCTACCACAATTTGTTTGTACAACAGGGCTTAAAATGTGTGGGACATGTCCCCCAAGCCACAGCAGGTGTCAGACCTTCCGAATACTGGGTGTGCTACGTCACGATTCTGACCTAGCTTTAGCTCCTGGACTATTTCATGACAAAGGCATTCAATAAGCAGATATTTTAATTTTCTTGACCAAATTTAGTCATTAAAGGGCTAAGATTGATTTGACTGAAAAAAACTTGCGGTTTGGAATATTTCTCACATACTAAGGAAAACCAGGAATTGCTGTGGTGTATCACCATGGTAGTCCATGGTCACCATGGTATCTCAGTAACGACCATGATAACCATGAATTACCATGGTTACCTTGGTACTGGCCATGGTTGTCCATGGACTACCATAGTCATAGCCATGGTAGACCATGGTTACATGAACTACCATGGTCTTAGTCAAGGTAGAGCATGGATGCTATCAACTACCATGGTAGACCATGGTAAGATGTAACAAATGCTCTGGTAGTACATGTAATGCTATGGTTCCAACCATCCGCCTGGAAAAAGTTGACCATGGCTTCATAGTCAAACATGGATGACCATGGTCAACTTTGAAACAACGTGTGTGTGTGTGCGCGCGTGTGTGTGTGTGTATAACTCTCGTAAATATTGACCATTGTGGAATTTTCGGACTTGACAATGGACTAAATTCTTTGACCATGGTCAACCATGTTCTACCTTGGTGAACATAATATAATACGGGAAATAACTCTTTATTTGTAAATGTGTGGCTTTTTGTAATTAAAGATATTTTTCATTCTACTATTACACGTAAATTATGTAATCATAATTAAATTATATTTGATCAGTAAA
Organism: Chaetoderma sp. LZ-2023a; assembly: GCA_034401795.1. Lineage (NCBI taxonomy): Eukaryota > Metazoa > Mollusca > Caudofoveata > Chaetodermatida > Chaetodermatidae > Chaetoderma > Chaetoderma sp. LZ-2023a. Next base: position 19,316,419 of record CM067374.1, read on the forward strand.
TGCCTATCCATAGAAACACTGAGTTTTTGTATCTTCATGAGTATTACCGTAGCTCATGGCCATGTTTACAATCTTGTAGGCTCAACAGCCTGGCGCAGGCCTTCACTTTGATGGACCTGAATTGCTGACTAACAGTTTGATAGAAGCATGTAGGCATACACATGCTCAGTCATACAACATGCTCTGTCATACAACATGCTCTGTCATACAACATGCTCTGTCATACAACATGCTCTGTCATACAACATGCTCTGTCATACAACATGCTCTGTCATACAACATGGTCTGGCATACAACATGCTCTGGCATACAACATGCTCTGGCATACAACATGCTCTGGCATACAACATGCTCTGGCATACAACATGCTCTGGCATACAACATGCTCTGGCATACACATGCTCTGGCATACAACATGCTTTGGCCACTAAATATTTATTTAAATATTAAATATACAGTGGTGTTGGCCATGGTAAAGCATGTTCTGCCATGGTAGATGCAGAGCATGGTCGGTGCCGTCCATGGTAGGCCAGGGTGAAATACTGTGGTGCCAATTACTGTTTACCGTGAAATTCTATGTTTTACCATGACAGTCCATGGTCTCACAACCATGGTAGACCATGTTTTTCCATGGTAGACCATGTTTTTCCAGGGTAGACCATGGTCATACTGTGTTCATTTCGCAGGGGCCTCTTAAAAAGCAGCATTCTGAGTTCAGTATTTTCTCACCCGGCCTATAGTATGTATAGTCTCCAAAATAATATGTTTTTGTTACTAAACCTACTGCGTAGACGAATAATATGTCAGATTAATATAGCCAATAAAATTTTATTTCTGATACCCATGAATCCATATATTGGTAGACATGTACATGTAGTAGTTATTGTCCCCCGACGGCTGTCGACGGGGACACTAGTAATAGTCGGCGTCCGTATATCCGTCTGTCACTAGGTTTCCAACTCGATAACTTTAGTTAGCCTGCATGGATTTATTTCAAATTTGGCATAGTGATTCCTTATGACGAGGCGGGGATTGCGTTTCAGCGACGCGCGTCCAGATGTGATGGAGTTATCCCCCTTGAATGACATAGAATTCAAGGAAAATTTGGTTTCCGTTCAATACCTTTAGCTAGCCTGCATGGATTTATTTCAAATTTGGTATAGTGATTCCTTATGACGAGGCCTCGGTGGGGATTGCGCTTCAGCGACACGCGTCCAGATGTGATGGAGTTATCCCCCTTGAATGACATAGAATTCAAGGAAAATTTGTTTCCATTCAATACCTTTAGCTAGTCTGCATGGATTAATTTCAAATTTGGTATAGTGATTCCTTATAATGAGGCCTCAGTGGGGATTGCGTTTCAGCGACGCGCATCCAGATGTGATGGAGTTATCCCTCTTGAATGACATAGAATTCAAGGAAAATTTGGTTTCTGTTCAATACCATAGTGATTCCTTATGACGAGGCCTCGGGTGGGGGGGGGGGGGGTTGCGTTTCAGCGACGCGCGTCCAGATATGATGGAGTTATCCTCCTTGAATGACATAGAATTCAAGGAAAATTAGTTTCCATTCAATACCTTTAGCTAGTCTGCATGGATTAATTTCAAATTTGGTATAGTGATTCCTTATAATGAGGCCTCGGTGGGGATTGCGTTTCAGCGACGCGCATCCAGATGTGATGGAGTTATCCCCCTTGAATGACATAGAATTCAAGGAAAATTTGGTTTCTGTTCAATACCATAGTGATTCCTTATGACGAGGCCTCGGGGTGGGGTGGGGGGTGGGGTGGGGTTGCGTTTAAGCGACGCGCGTCCAGATATGATGGAGTTATCCTCCTTGAATGACATAGAATTCAAGGAAAATTTGGTTTCTGTTCAATACCTTTGGCTAGTCTGCATGGATTAATTTCAAATTTGGTGTAGTGATTCCTTATGACGAGGCCTCGGTGGGGATTGCATTTCAGCGATGTGCGTCCAGATGTGATGGAGTTATCCCCCTTGAATGCCATAGAATTCAAGGAAAATTTGTTTTCCGTTCAATACCTTTAGCTAGTCTGCATGGATTTATTTCAAATTTGGCATACTCATTCCTTGTAGCTAGTCCTCGGTGGGGATTGCGTTTCAGAGACATGCATCTAGGCGCAACAGAGTTGTCCCCCTTAAATAATGACCAAATTTGTCAGAAAAACTTGTTCTCCACTTGATAACTTTAACTACATGTGCCTGCATGTGTAACTTATCAAACACTCAACCTTTACATATGTTGTATGTGATACTACTTTTCGTGAGCATGATGGGTTTTTTTCTGCTGTTTGCTTCAATTGCTTCTTGTACTGCTTTTGTAGATTGGACCCCACAAACCAATACAGGACAGAAACACCAGCTTGATGGATTTAAATTGTTTACAAAACCAACGCAGCATGGCCTCATTATATATCTAAGAGAAAGCTACATGACAACAACAGATATCTTGAGAATGCATGATTCAAGAATAGAAATGATGGCACTATGTGTTATAAGCTTTCAGACACCTTTGATCATTATCGTGGTCTACAAGCCTCCAGAATTTCCTGAAAATCAGTTTAGTGAAGAGCTAGAGCGCCATTTAGAAAGAATTCCTAGCAATGTTTATGATATAGTTATAGCTGGAGACTTTAACAACCCAGAAAACAACATGCTTAGAGATAGAGGTTTTTCTCAACATATAACTGGGCCAACCCACCAACTCGGTGCAACATTAGACTTAATTTTTACATCTCATGCTCTATCTGAGACTTCTTTTAAGTCTGCTGGAACATTCCCACTTCCGTACGCTGATCATTATCTGACATGGATTTCACTTTTGAATTAGGTATGTACAAGATTATATATTTATTCATTATTAATCCAAGTATTTTTGTTTCAGACTTAATAGGTTAAGAATCCCATTAAATATTCTAAATGTGACTTGACTATAATTCATTTATGCCTGCACTTATTGCATATTTTCTGTGTTTCTTTAATAGCTGGCTTATATAATAATGCATAGCTTTACCATAAACAGGTCTGCTTTACATGCATGCATTACTGCTTTATATATTGCATAATTTTGCTATTTCATAAATGCTGACAAACTACTTGTCTGCTTTATATGCATGTGCTATTAGTTTAGTAGATGTTAGCATTGTGTTCTACAATGGATTGTGATTGCACTGCCTCATCTCATTATGTATGTAGTGTTGTAGCCACCATAGATTCACATGCATATACACACACGCAATTTTGTAAAGGCAGGAATCTCAAAAATGTGTTTTACTAGCAACAGGGGGTTGGGGGTGGGGGGGGGGGGGCATGTGATCAGTACTGATCTTCTTGTTAGTTTAGTCATATTTCGCCAAATCGCTATATAGAGGATCTTAAGCGAAGTCCCATTTAACCCTCTAATGTTCATACCGGCTCTGTTATGTTCTTGTGCAATGTCCATTTACAGGGCAAGAGAATAGAGTTTTTGAGATTTACCACATTTTCTATTGGCCTGTAAATGGACATTCAATAGGTAGATAGGTAAATTTTCTTGACCAAATTTGATCATTAAAGGGTTAGTATCACTATTATCAACTGATTTGAAAATTATCATTTTGCACGAGCTTTATGGAGTGGAAAGTGATAATTTCTGATTTGGTTGATAATAGTGATTTTAAATGGAACGGAGTTTAAGATTTAATTTATCATGTAGACTGAGATTTTGACATATTTTCCGAGAACGCTGATGTGTAGTATAGATCTTCCATTAGTCTACGATCGTTAGTGGCGGCAAATCACACCCTGACATGCCTGACAACACATTGGATGTCTTATGCCGAAAAATATATTACTTATAATCAAAGTCTATTTACTTACATAGCTACCACCTTACACATCAATGGCAAAATATCGTATATCCTATGTGACATCATATAAGCGGTATTGTTACATCATTGCTGCTCATGACCTGCGTCACTAGCGTTAGTGATATTCAATGCTGTGAGAACATCCGTATTCTGATTGGTTAATATAAAATTACATTCTGTGGGACAACCAATGAAAATGCTCTGCTACATTATTAACATACTTCATTAGCTAAAATCCTTTGTTTATATGATCTAATTATTAATGGTACATGTAATTCACAGGAGACTGAGTTCAAGTCGTATTCACAATGGTCAGCAGACCGCGACATCAGATCGTGATAGAAGCACACTTAATCAGACAGAGGTGGACAAGTTCTCTGCTCTTGCGCAGCTATGGTGGGATCAGGCTGGAGTATTCGCCGCATTACACGCCTATAATGAGCTCAGAGTACCGCTAATTAGAGACGCATTAGTGCTTGACAAGAAACAAAATGGCAGAGAAGTGAATGCTGCGAAGCCTCTGGAGGGGTGCAGAATATTGGATGTTGGAAGCGGTGGCGGTCTTCTATCAGAGGTATTAAGCTGTACAGAGTTACGCCTTTAAACCTTGAATTTGTTCAAGAAAATTTCAATTTAAAAAAAAGAAAATGTCAATTTACGGATCAAGAGAAGACTATTTTTGAAAGTTTACCACTGGAATGGCTGGATCGGTTATCGAGCTAGTCATTCCAGTGATAAATTTTCAAAAATAGTCTTCTCTGTCTGCAATTGACATTTCTCAAGACCACTCTAGAAGCCATTTTTGGTCGATATACGGGTTAAAGGGTTAAACCTCTTTCTAAAGAGGACATCAGCTTTTGGAACCACATGCTCATGGGCCTTAAGACCAGAAGACGCTTGTGCAGTGGCCCACAGAACTGTCAATTTGAAGTCTGAGAGAAGACTACTCATTCTAATTCTAAATTTTCAAAATAGTCTTCTCTTGGTCTGCAACTAAACATTCATTAACCCTTCACTGGTCATGCCGACAGAAGCCGGCCACTGAAATGGTCTTGCAAAATGGGTATTTGCAGGGCAAGCGAAGACTATTTTTTTAATTTTACCACTGGAATGACTACCTCGGTAACCTAGCCAGTCATTCCAGTGGTAAATTTTCAAAAATAGTCCTCTTACTGTGTAGATGGACATTCAAAAGAGAAATATTTAGATTTTTTTCGACCAAATTTGACCATTAAAGGGTTAAGCAAAGAATTTTTTTTTCTTGATCAATCCTGACCATTAAAGCTCACATGTATTTTACATATATATATATATATATATATATATATATATATATATATATGTATACTCAGAATAGGCATGATCTTCAACTGCGTCTTTCTCAAATGCAAAAGGGGTGGCAGAAACTGAATCGGCCAGTATGGTGAAAATTAGAAAATGCCACTAACTCATCATGATAGGTTTGTAAAAGAAACAAAAATGTGTATTTAGCTTTTTGAGTCCAAATTCTTGGGAGTAGGAGGATGAGGGGTGGGTGGATATAAATACCATACCATAAGTAGTGTCTGGGTGAAAGGTAAATCCTATGTGTCCAGATCTTCATCCACTTCATGTGTATTTACAACTTTTGTCATAGTATGCCTCCAAGTGTTGATCAGAGCATCATACCTATAGAGTATAGAGAGCTATACGCTTTCTGCAATGCTGCAATCCCTGTCTGCTCTTATTATGCTCTGATGTAGCGTGATCCCAGCATCTACAGCGGATTATAGGGTGTTTGTGTGCAGCCAGGAGGCATCCATTGTGCGACACAAAATTAGAAAAATTTGTGTAGCCTTAAAACAGCTTATATTTTTTCATCCCAGGCCAAGTAAATTTCTCGAAATAGAGGTGACCTTTTCACTTTATGACCATTTCACTTCGTTTCCTTGAATTTTATTTACATTTCAGGGCAATCATAGATATCAGGTAGTGAATATTTTCAAAATAATTTGATTGGAACACATTGCTGCTTCCAGCATCAATGACTACAAGTCAAAATATTTTAAGATATTCAACAGTACTTAATAGTTATATAACGTAATTTACTAACAAGTTTCTCTTTTGGTTGTTATCTGTTGCAAAGTGAATGTAGTTTAATTACATGTTGTTTTTATTACTTGTAGTTTATGGGCTTAGTATTATGGTGACCAAAATGTCCTTCCTAGTCATTTACATTAAGGTAACTTCCATGATAACGATCATTCACCTCAAATTTGGTGGCTTGCATGTATTATACAGACTTACAGTGACACCACAGAAAAGCACACCTTCAACTTGAAACCTCTTTAAACTGAACATATTTCTTAGACCAGAGTCAGATCTTATAAATGAATTTAACTTTTCCATGTGTTTTAAAATTAACTCTGGCATGTCTGGATATACAGAATATTTTGACATCAATTTGACTGAAAGTTGCCACAAACAACTTTCAGCCAAATTGTTTTCAAAATATACAGCGGGTCCAGAGTTATTGTCCATTGAAATTATTGTCTAGTATCTTGCAGCTGTCAGCAGGAATCCTGTCCAAGCTGAACAGATTTGTCTTTCCCGTAGGTGTCCAGCTCTCCACTATGCTTAGCTTTATCTTTCTCGGCCACAATTTGACAAAAAATGTGTTTGTTGCTTGTTCTCTGCAGCCATTAGCTCGCCTGGGTGCTCGAGTGACCGGAGCTGAAGCATCAGAAGAGAATGTGGCGGTGGCTAGGGTGCATGCAGCACTCGATGATGAAATAGCATCCGATATCACATATCTTCAGAAGACTATTGAGGAGATACCAGAAGAAATGGGTGGATTTGATGGACTAGTCGCTTCAGAGGTCGTGGAACATGTGAATAATGTACCTCACTTTGTAGCTAAATGCTCACAACTTGTCAGGGTAAGAAAACATTCCACTCTGTCTATTATTATCCCTCCTGGTGTTTCTGTGATGGAGCTTACTTAGGCTTGTGGGATTACATGATTAAGTCGAAAATCGGGATTATTCTTTAAATCGGGAATTTATATGATTACAAATTAAATAGTCGAATAATCGTTAATAATTTTTATTGCGTAAAATATTTCAAAACCTACCTTTTAATTACTCTTTAATGCGATTGGGCACAAAAATTGACATTTTGTTCACTGACTTATGTCCCTTTACAGGCCAAGAGACTATTTTTGAAAAGGTGTTGCTAAGATGACTGGCTCGAGAATTGAGCCAGGCATTCCAGTGATACATTTTCAAAAGCTGTCTGCTCTTGGCCTGCAATTTGACATTTCTTAACAAGTTTGGAGCTTTCGCCATTCATATTGGTTTTGTTGTTATGTCTTGGTAATGGGCACTAAAAAAATATACGTGTAATCTCGATTATTCGTAAATAAATGATCGTCAATGCTCAAAGTCATAATCGCACAAGCCTAAGCTTACTATGTGTCTGTCCAGCCATTTTGTGTTGTTATTTGTCTGTGTGTGATAATTCATGTGCAAGACACACCGGCCATGAATGGATACATCTTGGCATCCTAGTGGGGCTCAACACAAATTTGGATATTGCGTTGTTCTTCTTGATAACTAAAGAATTACGGTACTTCACAGAATTCGTCAAATTATGCTAGTTGATAATTTGTGTTAAATCATGTTATAAATCATATTTCAGCAACATTCATCCATATTCGCTAGAGTTATCCCCCTTGTTTATCTTAAATTTCACACAAACATTGGTTACATCTGCAGGGCCTTAAAATACCTGCGTATTTGACATGTATAAAATGTGGCAAATGGATACATCAGGCGAAAATACACATACATGCACGCACGCACACACACACACACATGCACGCACGCACGCACACACAGAGAGAACATGTAGAATTGTATTTTAGCTTAATCTGTCCAGATTTAACATATTCATAGCCCCTGATAGTTTAAAGAGAATTGCATTTCAGCTAAATCTGTCCAAATTTAACAGATTCATGGCCCCTGATAACCTACAGGGAACCAAAAAAGAGAACAGTCAAAGGATGCTAAATGGTGCTTTTGGTATAATTTAAATAAAATCATTATATGAATTTCATATTTTCGATTTCCTTAATGATTTCTGTAAATTTTGTCACAAAAAGTAATTTTCTTCAAATTTCTCCTAAGAATCATGCGGTAATGTCATTGTGTTAATGCTTGTTGTTGTATGAGGTCATCGTATAAATAGCATTTTCTTGAGGATGAGCGATAGATCACAACATTTTATTCACACACCTTGATACTATGAGATGCAAGAGAAATACTAGTATTTGTTAAACTAAAACTTGAAACTAAGCTGATGTCCAGCTTCGTAGTTATATTAGACGCCAGTTTCTTCTAATCTGAAATTACGTCCATGGCATAATTGGAATCCATGTGGGTAGCGATTCACGCAATGACATCATACCATTACTTTAACCGTAATCTTTTCACTGATAGAGTTTATAATAATCAGTCATCTTCTTTTTAACTTATAAAATATGATAATAACTTAACTTTTAGCATTTTTATTGAAAGTAATTATTGTTCGTGATCGTTGGGATTTCATTCTATAGGATTTGAGCACATGCATGCTACTAATACCCCATACCCCCACCTGTCTGTCTTGTGATTTTAATTTCAATGACTTTACCAGGGATATTGTACTGAAAATACTACGTTCAAGTCATAGCTAAAAATTTGCTCAGTTTGCATAATGGCTCTTGTCTTTCAATCCTGAATCCAAATTCTTTTGGCAAGCCCTACAGAAAGAGAAGGATGGCTTTACATAAGGGGAGGAAGATGATGATGGGTTGACTTAGGGCTCTGAATGGTGTCCGGCACCCGATCAAAGAATTAGCTAGGATCTTAAAGTTTAATTATAAATACAATTTCAGGATACTCTGATGCTATATATGGGGTACTCCTATATATGTGCTGATTATTTTGAAAATAGTTTGTGTAAAGATTATTCTTGCCTTAGGCCATAGTAGCTTTCAGTCAAGTGATTTTCAAATTATTCAGCAAGTTTCACATTTAAATCTGTTGACTGGTTTTCAAGGGCTTTATCATGAAAGGACAGTACAGAATGTTAGAGAATGCAGGACTCCAGTTTTAGCTATGCCCCATCCACCTCTAGCTAAGCTTCACTCAGGTTTTGCCCATGTTGGGATCAATCGATCTCTGCACTCCTTGAATCTCAATTTCCAGAAAACTATAAAGGTAAACAATATATTCAACAGAATGTTTATTAAATAGTAAAGACACAATTTGTACAACTTGACAGACTATTAAGCGTCTATGATGGACTAAATCATGTCATTCATGACATACTTGATTATGATGTCAGCCTACATGTAAATGTGACGTAGTTGATTATGACATCATCTGATTGATCAATAAACTGGATTCCTCAATTGCCATCTTATGCCAAACTAGGCGACGACCCCAAACTAAGAAAGATACACACCATTCTGAGCAAAACTCATTGCCTAATGAAAGTTAAAATGTACCGTGTTTCTCGTTATAGCCTGGTGGGTCGCTGTTTTTCACGACAATCAATAGGACCTGGTTATCATATGCACTGGCAATTGTCATGGCTGAGCGAGTACTTAAGGCTGTCCCATATGGCACCCACGACTGGGACAAGTTTGTTCTCCCAGAGGACTTAAAGTTTATGCTCGAAAAAAGTAAGCACTAGTCGGAAACACTGTATTAACAAAAGCCAATCCTGTCTATGATGTGCAGTGTAGGAGCCAGCTAAAGAAAGCCTGTCACTGAATGGATTGGTCTGAAATTTGGAAGATATGATTAGGAGCTAAGGGCCATTAAAGTTTGTTCCAAAAAACATGGTCGCCTTGGGCAAATCAAAATATAGTGTGTTTGGCGGCTATATTGGATTTTTTTATTTGATGAATTTTTTCAAGCTGAAATTGGTTTTATATAGGTTTTTAGCTCACCTTGTCTGAAAGGTCAAGTGAGCGTATGCTGTGGCGACCGACCATTGTCCGTCCAACTTCTTCACGAGAACCACTGGGACGATTTCAATTATATTTGGCAGGAGTCATCCTTAGGGCATAGGGATCCAAGTTTGTTCAAAGGAAGCCGATCAGCCAATTTGACTGGCATCCATCTTGGATTTTAATTGATTTTTAGAAACGTCTTTAAAAATCTTCGAAACCACTTTGAGGATCGATTAAAAACTCATGAAATATCATTTAGGGCACGAGCTGAACTAAGTTTGTTCAAGGGAACTCGATTGGCCAAATGGTTTGGCGGCCGTCTTGGGTGCTCTAGGTTTCACGAAAATGACTTCCAGAACCACTGAACAGATCAGGCCGACATTTGGGAGATATGATTAGGGACTAGGCGGTCAACTAATTTGGCTGGTGGCCATCTTGGATTTTGGCTGGTTTTTAGAAATGGCTAAAAATCTTGCGAAACCACTTGATTCAAAACTCATATATCATCTTGATCAACAGCTGAACCAAGTTTGTTCGAGGGAACTTGTTCGGCCAAGACTTAAGTGCTTCAGTGGACATTTTGGATGACCTAGTTTTTGCGAAAACTACTGATCCAGAACCGCTGAATGGATCAGGCTGAAATTTGAGAGATATGATTAGAGACTAAGGGCCATTAAAGTTTGTTTAAGGGAAGTTGAAATGTAAAGAAATGGCCATTGTGGGCCAATCAAAATGTATAGTGTTTGGCGGCCATAATTAATCTTTTTATTTGATAGATTTTAATTGCTTTTATATAGGTTTTTGATTTCAAATTTGCCATTTTCGAAAGAGTTGAATAAATGGTTTGGCGACCAGCTTGGATCCCACCAAAAGATCCCATGTACTAAAGCAATAGGAAATTAAAAACGTCTTCTCGAGAACCACTGGGCCGATTTCAAGTATAGTGGGTAGAGCTGGCCGTTATTGATATTTACATGACGGTATCGGTACCATGAAAAAATACCGCGGTACCACGGTATACCATCATCTGAGCTTGAGGCATGCCACGAAATTAGAACAATTTTTTCCATTTCCTTTTCACTTCCATCTCCAATCAACGGTAAATATAGGTAAAATAAATAAATCGGCTTCCTGATTTAGAGAAGAAAAACATGGCTATTGCGACTGTTTAGTTTCACGATTTTATTAGGTCACTATTTTTATTGACGTAATATCATTCACGGGAATGTCGGTCAAAGGGTGTGGTCGACTCGCTAACTATAACCCGCTGTTTGAGACATTGGGGTGCACTATTTTCAATCTGGATTGTTCTTGCTATTAATGCGTGCGACCAGCAAACGGTAAATTTTATTTTGGCAGTCGAGCGCTTTGATAAACAGAGTCCAGACAAAATCCGCGAGTATTTAAATACTTTAAATATTTAATCATATATTCTGTTACTCGCGAAAACAGGCCTATGCACATACATATAACACGACATTGAATATAGCCGATTCCAAAGCTTCTGATAATTACCGAGTACCCGATGTGCAGACTCGTTACTCGCCATGCTTCACGTGAACAATGCGTGTAAAAAGCTATTTCCACGAACTTCCGACGTGTAGCCAGTTGAAAAATGAATTACAAAAACTAAAACACTATAATTTTAGGTGTCGTTACTTAAACTGGATTTAATCCGTAAAGAAATTTCTTAAAACAAGCCAGAAAAATAAAAAATAACGACTTCAACGCTGCTCGTTGTTAATAAATTAGCACGTGATCAAAACGGCACGAGCAAATACTACATTTTAGTAAATTTTTATTGATAAATTCAGCATAGTAATGTATTTTCCCACGGTCTAGTTCATGAATAATCAATTAGATACGTCTTTGCGAGATCGCTGTTGTGTTTGAATAGCACGCAGTTTGTATGTTATTTTGTTATTCTAGCGTGTTTGTTCGGTGACAAAATGCTTGGAGTAATAAATTACAAATAATAGAAACGGGAATAGGGAATATATTAAAGTGTAATTACTACCGCCGGACGGCCAGAGAATGAGTTTAGATGTTTTAAATAAAGCAATTTTACCGTGAGACTTTCAAGACGTACGTTTGACATACAATTCTGCCTGTCATTATTTTGTAATTGACGTCTTGATGTTTGTTTTTACAACGACCCTTTCACCTGAACTCGGCTAATAGTTAGGGATGCCTGTATTTTTGGCACTATTAGCACCTATTTACCCTTGGTCAAGTCAGATTTTATGAATATATTTCTCAAATATTGCTCAAACATTATGGACGGTATTCACGGTATTTGGAAATGTCAACGGTATCGGTTCACGGTATACCGCGGTCGTCACGGTACTACCATCAGGCCGCCCAGCTCTAATAGTGGGCAGAAAGCATCTTTAGGGCATAGCGATACAGGTTTGTTCAAACGAAGTCGGTCGGTCAATCTTTCCGCCAGCTATCTTGGATTTTAGCTCATTTTTTAAAATGCCTTTAAAAATATTCTTTTCCGCTTCGTGGATTGATTCACAAAACTCATGAAAGGTCATCTAGGGCAACAGAAAAAAACAAGCTTGATCTAGGGAACTTGATTGTCCTAATGCTTTAAATCGGGGCCATCTTGGATGACTTAGTTTTCATGAAAACAACTCCAGAACGGCTGAACGGATCAGGCTGGGAGATATAATTAGGGACCAAGGGTCATTAAAGTTTGTTCAGGGGAAATTGATTCGTATAGAAACATGGCCTCTATGTTTTTGTTACAATTCTAGTCTACTCTTTAAGGTTCTTTCTCGTTGAAATGCCTATGTTCCAGCTGAGCGATACAGGTCCCTTGAGCCTCTTGTTCAATTTCATATTGACCAATTGTTGTTTTACGTTGCCGCGATGGTGTTTCCGGTGTTTCCGCTCAGAAACACTTATCTATGAGAGGCTGTATCGGAATCACAATTAATGAACCAGTTACTGCCTAGGAATTGATAAATATGGTTACTAAATACAGGTGGGTACTGAAGATGTGGTCTCTATATACAGGTGCTCACTAAAGACAGGTGGTCACTGAGGACAGGTGGTCACTGAATACAGGTGGGCACTGAATACAGGTGCTCACTAAAGAAAGGTGGGTACTAGAGACAGGTGGGTACTCAACACAGGTGGGCATTAGAGATAGGTGGTCACTGAAGACAGTTGGGTACTAGAGACAGGTGGGCACTGAATACAGTTGGGTACTAGAGACAGGTGGTCACTGAAGACAGTTGGGTACTAGAGACAGGTGGGCACTGAATACAGTGGGCACAAGCAGCAGGTGGGCACTAAAGACAGGTGGTCATGAAAGAGAAGTCAATTGTCATAAGAAATAGCTTTGGGTGTCGAAAAAAGGCACAAAAGCCCCAAGATAGGTAGATTTCACAGATACCTGACTGAAGTTTGTGCTAAGTTTTGATGTTGTCTGCCGAGGTGTTCTGCTTGGCCTTGGATGTACAGAAGTCTGACTAGCGCAAGTTTTTTGTAATCTGATTGTTTCTTCTGGTACCTTTCTGCGGATGACCTCCACCATTGCAACATTCAACTTTTCACTGATCACCTCAACAGTATCGACCGATGCATCCAATTCACCAGCGAAATCGGAAGAATATGGCCAGATTGCATTCCTAGACCTCTTGGTACATATCAGTGATTCTGGAACTACCAAACTTACAGTATACAGAAAACACACACGCACGCACACACACACACACACACACACCTAATATCTAAATTTTCACTCTAACCACCATTTGGAACACAAAAGGTCAGTCGTCAGAACCCTATTTCACCGCGCAGACTCCATCATCACCGAAACATCAGACAAAAAAGAAGACACATCCAATAATCGCTCCTAGACAATGGTTACACTTCGTTGATGAGAAAACTACCTCCCCCACCTCGTAAGAAACAATCAGATGGCAAAAAACTTCCACTAGTCAGACTTCCATACATCCAAGGCCTATCAGAACACCTTGGCAGACTCTTCAGACAACACCACATCAAGACTTACCACAAGCCCGTCAACACCTTAAGATCACAATTAGTAAGACCCAAATTAAACTGACCACAGATGAACACTCTGGAGTCATCTACAAGATCGAATGTGTCCAATGTGAGGGGACATATAATATAGGCGAAACAGAGAGGCCTCTCAGCACCAGAGTAAAAGATCGTCTTAAAATCAACTCCAACTCGGCTGTGGCCGAACACACAGAAACCACTGTCCATTCCATACCATTCCCGCCAGCAGTGCCTCGGTCATCAACATCGAGACCAGCTTGTTTAAATGGAAAGTTAAGGAGGCTATTGAAATCTGCAAACATCAAGCAACCATGAACCGAGATGGGGGCTATCGTATACCAGCAGTCTACCAGTCCATGCTGTCACATGACTCCACAAGAACTGACCAGAGTGACGTTGCCAGCGACCGTCAGTTAGTGCTGGAGAAGTGACAGAGATGGTCACAAAAACTCCACTCAAACAATTTCTACATCCCGGAGAGGTAACTAATATTTCTTTATTATTCTACACCAACGTACAATGATCATTCAAGAAAATACCTAGGTTAGAAAGAGTACCTGTGATAATTGTATGGAGCGACATCAGTTCCCCCAACATCATCATTCGCCTTTAGAACCAGACTTCTGCGTCACAATTGTACAATCCACTTACAGTAGGGTTGCTGTGGTGTTTAGCCTCCAGACAGAGGTTAGCCCACACCAGGGACTTCGGACTACACCTGGGAGACCTTCACCACCTGCTTCGAACTGCAACCATGGTTATCATTGCCTCTCCCAATCACGATCGTCTGATCACAGCTGAGGATATAGAGAACGCATGCTCACCCATAGCAGAATCAAGTGTTTTCTGACCTCTCAAGGTAACAATACAACCTACACCTACTCACAGCCACTATCGTGTCCAGAACCTGGGAGTGATTTTGACGAGGCACTAACACCACCAACACCATCACCTGTGTTTGACACAGGTTTCAACAGCCCTGATAGTGGTGGCTCGGGACCCACTATAGAACAGGACTACCAGCAGGACATACTAGACAACTCACTAGAGTCGTAATTCACTCAAGATTTATTCACAAATCTTTTGAATGACGACCTTGATACCACAGCTCTGTTGGGCCTTCTAAGTAACCTGACTTAAAGATAAGAAACTATTCAGGAATAGCTTATTTTCTTCAATAACTAAAAATCAAAATATGCTCTTACTGCATAGTATGTATTTTCACTTGACCACTACATCTGAAAAATCCGGAAACTACTGGATCATAATGTCTTAAACTTATAACAAATTATTCCTGTGATGAGTATAGCCTAAACATGGGCACGAAACGCCAAGAGTCTGGATAAAGAATGGAGGTTCCCAGCCCATAATGGACCAATGTTACTTTAACCCTTTAACACTCATATCAGCCAAAAATGGCTTCTGCAGTGGTCTTGAGAAATGTCCATTTGCAGACCAAGAGAAGACTATTTTTGAAAATTTACCACTGGAATGACTGGCTCGATAACCAAGCCAGTCATTCCAGTGGTAAATTTTCAAAAATAGTCTCTTGGTCTGCAAATGGACATTTTCTATGAGAAAATAGGAATTTTCTTGAACAAATTCAAGGGTTAAATGGTTAACCCTTTTATTATGACACGAATAACTGCTTAAAAATTTGACCAAATCAAGCTTGGTTCTAACTACACACAAACCCGGGTACAGGATAAACTATACTCTACAGACAAAAACACTAAACTGGGTACACAATGGACCTTTCCATTTTTAGCTATGCCCCGCCCATCACTAGCTAAGCTCCACCCACAACAGCGCCCAGTCAAATTAGTTTCAAAATATTCAACAGAATATTTATTAAATAGTATAAGCAAACAATTTGTACAACAACGAATAGACCGTCTTCAAATATGCGTTTGTGATGTACTTATCGACGTCATTCATTATGATGTCATTGTACACATCACACAGTTCATTATGATGGGTGGGTACTCTGGAAAGGTGAATTCTAGAACTAGATTGTGTAATCTTACAAGACCAAGTACAAACTACCTACACACCAGGTGCACCCGTACTAACAGCAACAAACAAGGTACACAAATCTAAACTAAACTTCTCGAACTGTGTACAAACCACCCACACTCCGGGTAGATAAGTACACACAGTCTTAGCAGATCACCGGGTACAAACCGACTAGACCAATATAATTTCTCCAAAGCTGGGTACATACCCAGCCAAAGGGGTACATCCGGAAACGTTACGTGTACATCCAGTGTAGCCCATCCTATAAAAGGAGTGAGCAAGCAATGCACTTGTATCCAGACTCAACGGATGCTACCATTAGCGTCAAGACAACAAGCTTACTAGAATATTGTTTTCAAATTATAGTTTAGAATGAATTGACTTTATTCTAACTTTAAATTAACTGTTTGTTTTGCATTTCTAGATGGCTGTGTAACCCGTTTACTACATGGGACAATGCTTAATCCAGTAACAACACGCTGGTCATGGTGGCCTGATACTAGTGTAAGCTATGCACTGCATGCCGTGAAGGTCAGCCCACCACCAGAGAGCCGGGATAATGCTAAGACAACAGAATGATGGACAGCATAATGCTAATAAATTATCAAATTAAACTGTCAATCACATGACTTCACATAAATGGGTCACATATATGTCAACATGTCAGAAAATACACCGATTCGCTTGAAACGTTCTCAGATGATAGCAGAAATGGCTGGATTATGGTTTATCCAGGTATTTGTGTCATTACAATATTAGCATCGGCAGGGGATCAAACCCACAACTGACGACTGTGCCTAGCATTATAGCCCGCAAACATTACCACAGTAATATTTGTATGCTATCATGCTAGACGTTGTAACCAGTTGTGGGTTCAATGAGGGCGTCAGAGATTTTGATTAGTATCCGACAGCCTGCCATGAACAAGATGATCGATTTCCAAATTCAGCACCTGTATAGGATGTAATCACGCTGATTTATTTGTTCAATCAATGTCTTATAAGACAACTTTTATCTCCCTTTCACCATAATCTCAATGAGAATTAGCAAAATCAGCAGGATATGGCACGCACCTTCGAAAACCAATTTGTGGTATATCAAGTTGCTTAAAGATGTGAGGACTAGATACCCGATCACTCTGATTAACTTGACAATCATAATACAGATTCTCCTTTACTAGAAGAACAGAATGCTTTTTTAATTTTTGTACTCGGCCCATCCAAAGCTGAGATAAGCATATAGCAACCACCTGGACAACCAAACATTTTTAGATATCGCGCTAGAGTTGTGGCGTCACACCGGGATGACACCAATTCCTAATAGTCTAGATTATTATCTCAGAGAGCATAGCTAGGCTCTACTGCTGTGCGTGTTAGGCACCTACAGTGTTGCCCACAACATCTGATTTTTGGGGGTCCCAAGGACCCCACACTCAGATTTGGGGGTCCCACTGTAAAATCTGGGGGTACAATGGGGTCCTCATCTGAAATATGGGGGTCACATTGATCTAATTATAAAGCACTATTAAACATGTTGAAAGCACTAGTTCTGACATTGTGTAAATACTGTTAATTTATTTATAGGGAATATTAACTATGCATAGTTTATTAACCTTTAACACTTGGCCACCATTGTAGATCACCAAAATACCGATTTTTGAAAGTTTAACACTGGAATGACTGGCTCTAAACAGTGCCAGTCATTCCAGTGGTAAATTTTCAAAAATATGTATTCTGTGATCTACAATGGTGGCTAAAATTGATCTATTGAAATGGCCCTTGTATATTTAACTAATACCATTTGAACTGCATGTCAATAAACAATAACTTAAAGCACTGTACTTGTTTGTTGTCTGATAAACCAACCAACCTACATTGACAACCTTGTATGATTAACATTTCCAAAGACCACTACATTAGTAATTAGCAAAGACCACTGCATTAGTTTTTCTATTAAACCCTAACTTGACTTTGGACGAATTAAAAAATTACGAGTATCTGGGGCGAGTTTGCTCAAGGACGACTTGACTTATTTCGATATAATGCGCGTGTGTTTTTTATAATGTAACTGGAATGAGTAAATATAGTGGAATACATAGGCTAAGATCAGACAAAACAATAATTTATCAAAAATAATCTATAAATCAGATTAAACTGCGTAATTAGTGAAAATATATGAGCCAATAACCGTATATGTCTAATTCATAGGGAGTAACTATGTAACGCGATTGCTGATTGATTGAAGCATAGATAACGCATGTATAAAAGCGTGTATAAAACATGTATCCAATAAGGACGCTTGTATCGGGGAGCTTTGAGCTATACGCTGTTTGGAAAAAATCAATATTTTAATGTATACCTACCTGTAGATCGACGATATCGTTGAACATCGCTGCTGGGATGAGCTTTTTAGTTGAGAAATTGGGAAATCCTAACGATCGAGTATTGTTAAACATTATAAACACTACTCCATCAGTCAATCAATCAGCCGCTATTGCTAAATAAAAGACGGCTTATAGCGTGTATTGATACCGTTATTCAAACGGCAATACAAAGACATCGCCTCTAATCCGTCAAATGACCATTCAAATGTAAAAGATATCACAATATCTTCCATATATTCCTTCATCCATTTAAATATTTTGATAAGTATATAAAAAAATATTTTTCCTGTAAAGTCGTTGCTGCTTTAGGCAAGTAGGCATGCGCAAATTAATTTCAAAATATTCAGCAGATTAGTGATAACAACTTTGTGATCTGTCCAATGTTCTGATCTGTGAAAGGGTTAAGACGCCCAGACACGTTTGTATACGCTTGATCAGTTGTATTGGATTTCTCAAGCGTGAGTTCCTCTAGAGGGAGATTCCACTGTTATCCAATCAAATACTGACACGTCACACTGATGTTTAGCACAACAGACAGAAACATTGCGAGTATTTTTGCAATCTGTAGGCCAAACAAGGCGACTAACATCGGGCTTGTAAACTCATTAATTATAAAAATTAGATCAAATGGAATACTAAGGATGATTTGGGGATTGTGTTTACAATTAAATGTGGTGGTTGAATCTGATTTATGGGCATTAACAACTTTGAGTTGTGCAAGAAAACATACAACAAATCATAGTCTTAAACAACGCAGTAAGTTCGTTTTTATTGAACACAATACATTAGGTATATTTTTTAAAGTAAAAACATGCACAAATAATAACAAACACACGATAATATAATCGATAATTAAGCACACGCAAAGTTACCAGTTTCCATTACACTTTTAATGTTAGTTAATTTTTATACGTCCCTCTGCTATTTTTATGCGTATATACGCACAAAAGTATGCATAGGGCAAGTCTGGGCACCTATGCACCTATTCTTTGACAATTCATTGTTCACACAGGGACACTACATAATATCGAAATTGATGATATTTTTGTTGATTAAACTTAAAGGACAGACCTCATGGTCACGGTGCCTGACATCACAATTCTAACGTATAGGCATGTTAGAGGTGACAGTAAGATCGGATTTCGTGTACATGAATTAGGCTATATTTAATCAAACCCACATACTTGTTGGAATACATTTCTACAAATGCATATATATCTTATCTTTCTGAATTGACTGCAGAGATTTTGCATAGATAATAGGCATGCATGTACACAAATGTACAACTTTTTAAATGATAGTTAAGTATGCCTACACCGCTCAGTACACGTACGATCGCAATTTACCATTGTGTAGGCTTATGAATAAATTTGTGATTGCAATATAGCAGTTACTCCAGTTATGTGTTTGACTAAAATGTCGGGTAAATATAAATCTAATCTAAACTAATCTATTTGCGTATAGTCTACATTGACATATTATTGACAGTACACGGTTTGTTTGCAATTTAGGCAGCGGCCGAGGTGCGTAGCGAGGCTTTCACTGCCGTCTGCACGCTTATAGTACAACTTAAATAAATTGTGTTCAAAATATTCAACATGACGTTTCTTGTATCGTGTTCATATGGTTCTAACTAACATATTTGTGTTTTTGCTTTGGAAGCATTTAAACTTATTTATGAGCTGCACTGTAAGTAAAGATGATACGCTAGCGACCTCTGAACATCTGTTAGTTCACTTACCTTTTTAATATTTGTTCATCCGCTACAGTTTTGCTTTTTCATAGCATTGAAATATGAGTACGCTACTTCCATACATGGAAGAAGTTGGTTTGAAAACGATATAGTTCATATGGTTGTCATGACCCCCCACCCCCACACACACACACACACACATCCATCCATCTCAGATATTACATAGTACACCCAGTCCTTTCAAGAATGGTAATGGATCCAGAATTTGGCCTACTAGACTACAGAGTATTTGTCACATACATTGAAATATTGCCGATTTTCAGCATTGCCCATGGTTTACCGTAGATATAGGCCTATTATTATGCGAATGTAGCTATCCATGAAACCATTAAAAATGAGTAAATATCATAATAGATTTTTATAAATCATGATTTTTATTTCTTGAAGACGTGGCTTCAACCTGACATAATTTATGTTATGGTAGGTGAAGTCTATCCTGTTAAACGCACGTTTTAAAATATGTTACCTTTGTACTACAGACAGAGAAATATTGATCCAGCTCACAGCGCCGTTCCCGGTGTGACGTCACAGCGAGTGGTGATGTGATTCAGATTGAGGCGTCATTTAATCTCGTTATTTGGGCTGCATAACATATTTTTTTCACTCCAAAGTGACGCTATTTTATTTAAATAGTGTAGTAGACCATAGAATTAATTGAAACTTGTTATCGACCACAAGTCCTCACAAGACCTTTAACCCTTTCACAGTTTCACAAATTCTCCTTACCTCAATTTTAGGGCAAATATGTGAGTACGAGTACATTCATCTGAAAACACTATTCTAAAACCAAATTGATATTACTGCCGATAGACCTACTAGGAATGTCGATGCAAGCAGCTCAATGAATTGAAAACATAAATCAGCATTCTCATTTTAAAAGTAATTTCTTGCTTAAATTTCCTAGTGCGTGCACCACATAGATGTGTATAAATGACTTAAAATGGAGGGATCCAGTTTTAGCTATTCCCCGCTTATCTCTAGCTAAGCTCCACCCATGATTTGCTCATATTGGGATCGATCATTCCATGCACTCCCTGAATCTCAATTTCTAGAAAACTATACAGGTAAGCTGTTGAATATTTTGAAATTAATTTGACTGGCTGCTGTTACTGTCCAAAATTAGTTTCAAAATATTCAACAGAATGTTTATTAAATAGCAAAGACATACAGTTCATACAACTTGACATACTATTACGGGTTTATGATGGACTAAATCATGTCATTCATGACATATTTTATTATGACGTCAGCCTACATGTGACCTAGTTGATTATGACATCATATGAGTTATCAATAAACTGGATTCATCCATTATCTTGGCATCTGTACACTTTAGAATTAATCGATCAAACAATGAAGAAATTTGATGATACACTTTCAGGTTTGATGACTCTCAGCGTATCTGTCTCAAAGGGCAATATAAGCTTAGGCTATGTTCACTGTCCCATCATCCACATGTTCATCAAGAACCTCTGATTATATCTTATGAACCACTGCACCAATGGCAAACACATTTCACAGAAATGATCTGTGTATCATAGTGAGCCAAGTTTGTTCAAGTGAAGCTGATTGTTTGCTTTGTTTGGTGGCCATCTTGAATAAGTTGATAGGTCAAGCGACATAGCTGTGGTTGACCAATCAAAATTGAGCTGTTATTCGCTAATGTGTTTTGGCATAGAAAGGCTGAATAACTGAATGTTGTTAGTAGCTAATGTAAAATGGTTTACATGCAATAACTCTCAGTAGCATAACATAATTAAATTTAAATTTTGTACCTCAATTTCATGTATATTATATGAATATTCATATTGAGATTCAACTTAGACCAGGTGAGCATTATTGCTTTTGGCTCATGTATTTATTTGAGAATTGTGTAGTTTTATATCATGATTGGTTCCAGGTCAGACCAGTTTTGGCTTGTCACACTATCCAATGCATCTGGTTAGACTAGCTGAGTAGTTGGCTAGTATAGAAGGTTCATCTGTCTGTCTGTCCCTCAACTTTTTCTTCAAACAACAACTTCTCAAGAACCGCTTGGCCGATTTCAATTATATTCAGCAGGAAGCAGCCTTCCTTAGGGCATAGAGATTAAAGTTTGTTCAAACGAAGTCGATCAGCAAATTTGGCCGGTGACCATCTTGGATTTTGGGCGATTTTTAGAATGTTTTTAAAATCTCCGAAACCGCTTGGGAAATCGATTCAAAACTCATGAAACATCATCTAGGGCAAGAGCTAAGCCAAGTTTGTTCAAGAGAACTTGATTGAACAAATGGTTCGGCAGCCATCTTGGATGATCTAGTTTTCACAAAAACGACTTCTCTACAACCACTGAAGAGATCAGTCCAAAATTTGGGAGATATGATTAGGGACTAAGGACCATTAAAGTTTGTTCAAGGGAAGTTGCTCCGTCAAAAAACATTGCCGCCGTGGGCCAATCAAAACGTAATGTGTTTGGTGGCCATATTGGATTTTTTTATTTGATGAATTTTGAGGCCAAAATTGGTTTTATATATGTTTTTGGGTATTCTGATTTCAAATTTGCCATTTTCAAAACTGTTAGATGAATGATTTGGTGGCCATCTTGGGTCATTTTCCCGCTAAAAGCTCCTATACTAAAGCAATGGGAAATTTAAGATGTCTTCTCAAGAACCCCTGGGCTGATTTAAATTATATTTGGCAGGAACAATCTGTAGGACATAGAGATTCAAGTTTGTGCAAACTAAACCTATCAGCCAATTTGGCCGCCGGCCATCTTGGATTTAGGCCAATTTTGGAAAAATCTTTAAAAATCTCCGAAACCGCTTGGAGCATCGATTCAAAATTCATGAACTATGATCTAGGTGAAGAGCTGAACCAAGTTTGTTCAAGAGAACTTGATTGGCCAAATAGTTTGGTGGCCATCTTGGATGACCTAGTCTGCGAAAATGACTTCTCCAGAACCACTGAACGGATTGGGGCGAAATTTGGCAGATACGATTAGGGACTAAGGACCATTAAAGTTTGTTCAAGGGAAGTTGATAAGTAAAAACACATGACCGCCATGGACCAATCAAAATGTAGCATGTTTGGCGGCCATGTTGGATTTTTTTTTTTGGATTTTGAAGCTGAAATTGTTTTTGTATAGGCCATTTTCGAAACTGTCGGATAAGAGGTTTGTTGGCCATCTTGGATCTTTTTCCCGCCAAAATCTTCCAAACTTAAGCAATGGGAAATTTAAAATGTCTTCTCGAGAACCACTGAGCCGATTTCAAGTATATTTGACAGGACGCATTTTAGGGAATATGGATACAAGTTTGTTCAAAGGAAGATGATTGGCCAATTTGGATTTTGGTCGGCATAGAATTGTCTTTAAATATCTTCCAGGATTCAAAAATTAGAAAAATATTGTGTTGCCCCCAGGAGCAAGTACGCCATTTAAATTAGCAGGAGCAAGTACGCCATTTAAATTAGGTTGCCTGACAGTACATCCAGGCTGTCCCAATGTACTAACCCTTTATCCCTCATATCAACCAAAAACAGCTTCTGCGGTGGTCTTGAGAAATGTCCATTTGCAGACCAAAAGAAGACTAGTTTTGAAAATTTACCACTAGAATGACAGGGTCGATAACCGAGCCAGTTATTCCAGTGGTAAATTTTCAAAAACAGTCTTCTCTTAGTCTGCAAATGGGCCTTTTCTGTGAGAAAATTGAAATTTTCTTGAACAAATTTGAGTGTTAAATGGTTAAGACTAAATAAAATAAATCCTCACTCATGTGTACATATACATGCCCTGAAAATAACAAATTATCTAGGTTGTCCCTCAGGGCAACCAGTGGGCTCAAATTTGGTTTCCCTGCAGTAAAATGTGGTTGCGCCGGACCAAAGAAGTATGTAATTTTCGTGGTCTGTCTCCTCCGAAACCACTTGGAGGATCTATCCAAACCTCATGAAATATGATCTAGGGCAAGAGTTCAACCAAGTTTGTTCGAGGGCCATCTTGGAACACCTAGTTTTCGCGAAAATGATTTCTCCAGAACCGTTGAACGAATCGGGCCAAAATTTGGCAGATAAAATTAGGGCCGAAACACCATTAAATTTTGTGCATGGAAAATGTATATGTCAAAAGACATTTCGGCCATGAATCAATCAAAATATAATGTTTTTACGGACATCTTGTATTTTATGCTAATTTCTTAGAAAATCATACTTACTAACCACTGGACCAATTTTAATCAAATTTGGCTAAGCTTTCTTCACAGAAATTTGATTGGTAAATTTTTCCAATGGTCATCTCATTTTGTTCGGTTGTGACAGTGGCCAATAATTTCAGGTGACGGATACAGGCCCCTTGGGCTTCTTGTTTACTAACATAGATTACTAGCCATCGCTGACAAATCTGAATGTCTTTGACTTATCTCTAAGTTGCAACTGCTTTGCCATCTATCTGGTTATGGCAGCTAACATTGCTATACAATTATACTCAACATTGAAAGTTTTAAAATTAAACCTTGTTTCTTCTTGGTGTTGCTGTGAGTGGATTAATCGTCCACTAACAACATGATCAGTTTCGCCGTGACTTCACCAGGTGTAACTTCAGTATTTCAGAATCCTTCCTCACATATACATTACAGGGGCATGATTCAAATGCATTTGCCAATGGATAAATCTGATCTGTCACTCAAGTATATGAAGTAATCGCATGTAGGCTGACGTCACAATCAAAATGTGTAATTAATAACATAGTTACATGTACGTCTGTCATGAACTTGTAAAAGTTAATGTGTATGAATTGTATATCTTTACTTAAGAGCCATTTTGTTAAATTAGGCAGCAACAGTACCCAGTCAAATTAGGTTCGAAATATTCAACAGCTTATCTGTACCTAGCTATGCCCCATATAATATATAGTGTTTGCGTTGGCCATCCGTTCGACCATCCATCTGTCCTTCCGTTCGTGCTTTCATTTCCGGATGATAACTCGAATTCTATTGGAAGGATCGGTAACAATCTGGCATGAGCTTATTCTTGGTGGATCGAAGAACCCTATCGATTTTGCCATCAAGCGGTCAAGGTCACGGTGTCATAATTAATTGCTTAATATTGCGTTTCTGGATAACTGGAGTTCTAATGAAGGGATCGGTACAAATCTGGCATGGGAGCTTGTCCTTGGTGGTCCGAAGAACCCTATTGATTTTGGGGTCAAAGGCCAAGGTCATAGTGGCCTAATTAATGACAATATTTCGTTTTCCGGTTGATAACTAGAAGTCTGTTTAAGGGATCATTGCCAATCTGCCATGTGAGCATTTTCCTGAGTGGTCTGAAGAACCCTATCGATTTTGAGGTCAAAAGTCAGTGACCTAATTAATGACGTAATATTGTGATTCCAGACCATAACTCAAGTTCTATGGAAGGGATCATTACCCATCTGCCTTTGGAGCTTGTCCTTTGTCGTCTGAAAACCCTATCGATTTTGGGGTCAAAGATCAAGGTCACAGTTACTTAATTAATAATGTAATATTGCATTCCTGGATAATAACTGAGTTCTATTAAAAGGATCATTACCAATCTGGCGTGGGAGCTTTTTCCTTGGTGGTCCGAGAGTGAGTTCCATGGCCTTTCTACTGGAACCAGAAGAATAACTAGGGTGAACCTATGGCTGAAATTTGTTAGAAACATTGCCTAAGCCATACCAGTCCCGTTCTGTGAGTTCCATGGCCTTTCCACTGGAACCAGAAAAATAACAAGGGTGAACCCATGACAGAAATTTGTTAGAATCATTGCCTAAGCCATAGTAGACACGTTCTGTGAGTTCCATGGCCTTTCTACTGGAACCAGAAGAATAACTAGGGTGAACCCATTACAGAAATTTGTTAGAATCATTGCCTAAGCCATAGTAGACACCAGTCCCGTTCTGTGAGTTCCATGGCCTTTCCACTGGAATAAGAAGAATAACTAGGGTGAACCTATGGCTGAAATTTGTTATAAACATTGCCTAAGCCATAGTAGATGCGTTCCGTGAGTTCCCTGACCTTTCTACTGAACCAGAGGAATAACTAGGGTGAACACATGGCTAAGATTTGCAAGAAACATTGCCTAAGCCATACCAGTCCCATTCTGTGAGTTCCGTGACCTTTCCACTGGAACCCGAAGAATAACTATAGTGAACCTATGCCTGAAATTTGTTAGAAACATTGCCTAAGCCATAGTAGATGCGTTCTGTGAGTTCCATGGCCTTTCTACTGGAACCAGAAAAATAACACGGGTGAGCCTATGCCTGAAATGTGTTACAATCATTGCTTAAGCCATAGTAGACACGTGCTGTGAGTTCCATGGCCTTTCTACTGGAACCAGAGGAATAACTATGGTGAACCTATGGTTCAAATGTGTTAGAAACTTAACTGGATGGCTACCTGCCATATACAACTAACCAATGCAATAAGTAGATTATAATTAAATTAAGTAACTAAATATCACAGATTGATAAACTTAGACGGTGCGGCTAGTTGAAAGCACCCACAGTAAACAAGTATAATATTCACAGTAATAAAGAAATTATAAATTGCGGAAAGGCGCCTATATTAGTCATCAGTGCCAAATACGGAAATAATAATTATATGTACAATAGGGAGTACCTAATAGTCATCGGTACGGAACAGGCTACTATGTTACTGAAATTGAGGCGCTAACATATTCATAGAGCGAGTCGTCATGTTCTCTGGAGCTGGAGAGATTTCCCCAGGCAATTTCCGCAGCTGGTCTCCACAAGCTGACTCCTCCAGGCAGGGCAGATACGATGCATACTCAGGACAGTGAAACAGAGCAGTGAGTGACATCTGTTAGATAATCTCTGTAACTAAATCTTAATTTATGCAGGAGTGAGAAAGTTCTCCGTCCGTAGTAAAGTTAAAGGTTGCCCATTAACAGAGAAGGCGGTATATAATGTTAAGCAGATACATAACTTGGTACACGGTGCGGAATGCATCGCATGGCTCTTGCGGCGCACGTAGCAAAGTCCACCAGACTGTGGTCCAAAAGTTAATTAAAACACACACGACATGCAGTGCGGAATTTAGTGTCCACTTTTCAGCGTGGTTGGCAGATCCGGCGAGTCGTCCACCAAGAATCAACGTCGCTCTACATCGTGTAGGATTACATTCCGGGCCCGCACGGCCCCTCCCGCAGAAGTTGTGTCAGGAAAGTCTGGATGCAGAAGGTCTAACTTTAAATTTAGTTTATTACTCCCGGATGGCCGTCCGGAAGTATTCAAAATTCTGTGGAAGCCAAGGACGTCCTACCACCGCGAATGTGCTGGGTTCCGTAAGACACCGGTAGAAGTGAGAATCACTAGTAGGTCAGCAGGTTACATCCGTCAATCCTGGCGGTCCAGTCTTCCTTCGCCGGTAGGGCTTCCACGGGAGCTTCGACGATAACATTTCTGGGCCGATTTTAAAATGGTTTACAGTTTTGGAAAGCTCGTTTAATTCTGGTCCTAATCGGTACTAAGAACAACGAGAACGGATAATTTATAAACATTTACGAGTACCTACTCGGTACACTATAGGCATGTACTCGCTTCCAATTCCGAGACGTGTTGTCAGCTCTGACGCGCACCACGCGCTTTATCGGTTTTTAACGAGAACCTCTCATAGGGCTTATGTACGCATACTATCCTACCCGGGGTGGCGGGTGGAGGTGCTTGGAGAGAATCCGGAGTGGCGGTTCCCGTCAGGTCGGTCGGCCCTACACCAATTAGACGTTTTAATACAAAACTCGCGATTTTCGCCAATTTTCTCGCTAACAGTTTATCCCACACAGATACTTGATACTGAAATGACGCTTGGTATATACCGCCTTTATGATGGTGTTCTCATTGTAAAGGTTTCCACTTCGTATGTCAAATATTGTGGGCCAAAATTGGCCGTTTAATGCAGAAATTCATGATTTTTGCCAATTTATTTGTAAACAGCATATCATATAGATATATCGCAAATCCTTACGTACATCGCTCTCTCTCTCTCTCTCTCTCTCTCTCTCTCTCTCTCTCTCCTCTCTCTCTCTCTCTCTCTCTCTCTCTCTCTCTCTCTCTCTCTCTCTCTCTCTGCTCCCTTCCTCCATCCCTCCACTGGATCTCTGCATATCTCAGACGTTATTTGTCTGATTTTTCTCAAGTTTAGCACAAGAAAGGGTGCGACCATCCACCCATACACTAAGATTCCACAACGCTGGTGTGATTAGAAGAAATCTGGAAAATCTGAAAGTATTCGATTAATCCGAAAACAGCCCGGAAAATCCAAAAAACCTTTTACAATGTGACAAAACGGGACGGTGAGGGGCTGCAATCTCTGATTTACGGGATGGTATGGGGCTGCAATCTCTAATTTACGGGATGGTGAGGGGCTGCAATCTCTGATTTACGGGATGGTGAGGGGCTGCAATCTCTGAATGCTCCCGTTGTGTACATGTTTTGGTCATGTATCTTAATAGTCACAAAAAAACGTTAATTTTTTAGGATATTTAGCTCACCTGGCCTGAAGAGCCAAGTGAGCTTCTGCCATGGCGACCGGCCTATGTCCGTCCGTTAGTTAGAAACGCGTCTCCTCCTTAGCGGTTTGATGGATTTCAACCAAATTTGGCTTAGAAAGATCATATGGTGGTAGGCGGCAGAACCTATATTCAGAATTTTGATTGGTCAAATTTTGGGAGCAAAATCTTAGATTTTAAGAAAAATTTACCGGAAATTGTCAACACGCACCCCCTTAGCTACTTGACGGATTTCAACAAAATTTGATTAGAAGGACCCTGTGGAAATGGTCTAAATACATCTCCTTAACCGGTGGGTGGATTTTAATCAAATTTGGCTAGAATGATTATATGGGGGAAGCCTCTAGTCATTAAGAGCGTTTTGTCTACAATTCTTAATGAAGAAATCCTGTTGTCATAGCTCACTATTTGATCACGTCTCCCAGATGGGCTTATCTGAAATCGCTTGTATTAGACAAATTTAATCGAGTGTGTTTTTGGCGTTTGACCGGGTCTATGAATTCATTCTCTCGGTGAATTTACTGACTTCGTTTTGCGTTTGAAGTCATTACGCATTTATATTAGGCTACTGACTAAAGGTTAAAGCGAGGTGGTCGCATCGAAAGCACGGTTCGTATATAAGCTTTTAGTCAACATTGACCTGGAACTACAACGCCATGACTGAAATGGTGACGCTTGATGACCGTGATTTTATGCCAAATTTCTGAATCACTTTAAATTGCCGTGACGAATATTTTGATCGTATTTTGAAATGTTTTTCATATTCAGGTTAACTAACGAACCGTGCTTCTTGTGCGACCACTTCTTTAAATGTTAGTCAATCATAGCATCATGTAAAAGTTTCATGACAGAACCGCGAAACCGCTGAAACGTAAGAAACAGGAAATAAGTCCGGATTTGCTGATCCTGTCAGTCGCCATGGTTAAGATGAAAGAATGGCGTCACTTAGTTACTCTTATCTCATTATGACGTCATATGATTATTGGATAGCAACTGATGACGTTATTCATTTTAAGGATTAATGGTTCAGACTTAGGGGCACAGAGGACGTCAATTACTGAGTGAGGCAAGTATGAAACATCCCTTTAGCCGTGGAATGTCAGTAGATTCAGGACTCTAGATTCAAAGTTCTTATTTCATACTAGCCTATATTATCAGTATTATCAGAAGCGAGCGACAAATTTGGCACCCGATTAGCCTATGATTAAAACTACTTCACTATCTCACCACAGCTATGGCCATAGGCCTATAATAATTCGATTTACTGCAAGCATTTGGTTTTAATAATTACACGGTATTTTTGTGTATTTAATCTTTTAGTTAATGGAACCAGATAAGAATGCGATACTATTGACACGGAAATCTGTTTAGTCACGTAGCGCTACTGGGAATCTGTCAAGCCCAACATACGGACGCCCAAATAATATTAAGTACGCACATTTCCCATATAGGCAATAGAGTAAAGCGAGGGGGGGGGGTGTGATATGGACCCCCCTTAAGGATGAAGCCCTTTTTCTCCACTATGATAGGTCCCGAGGAGTCTGTGCCATATCCAAGGGCTATTAAGTTTTAAAAAGGCCTTTTTCATTGAATCTTGAATTTTTTTTCCCCGAGGTGACCATATTCGCCATAGGGGTGGGTAATACGTCACCCATGTGGCCATAGTACGCCAACTGACACATTTAAAATGAACAGATTTGATTAAACGATGTTAAATTCAGATGTGGCAAAAATAAGATTTATTACTGGCTTAACTGGCCATTGATCACTGATAGAAAATATACCTCAGTAACCTATGAAATATGATTGTGAGATAAATGACGTCTGGCAGTCCCTGCTTTAAGTTATTAGTGTTCCAAATTCAACAAATTTCAACAGTAAACCAAATTCAACATAAAACATTGAATAAATTGCTGACCTAACCTGTGAGCATAGCACACTGAAGTATGGCGTTATTTTGCGTTAACTCACTAGTGTGAAAAAGACCAGAGACTCTGTGACTCAACTTAGTTAATCATCGCAATAGTCACAAATGTATGCGTCTATCAACCCTTCGTGGCTGGTGCAAAGATCGTGAGCCCAATCTAAACAAATGTTACATTTAATCCAGTCCTCTCCTGGGCAGCTCGTTGACCAGGGTTCCTTACAAACAAGACAGAACCACTCTTTCGATTTGGGTGGATGTCGTGGCTTTCCCATGGGCTTCTTGGTGTTTTTTGCTGGGGCTTTCCCTTGCCTTTAGACTTGGCTTGTCCCTTGCATTTACTGGTTATTGCCCTTTTCGATTTTGAAGACTCGAGTGTCTTTTTATAAGGAGAACTTGTTAGTATCTCTGCATGGGCCACCTTTCGCTTACGTTTTTGTCTATTCTGTTCAGGTGCATGGAAAATGTTCATTCCGAAGAGGTCACTAAAAGACACATCTGTTACATTTCCATCAGTATGTTGTCCCTCACACGAGGTAGAAGGCTGGGGGTCGGGGATAGTTTCACCGATTTCAACAGACTGATCATCTGTTTCCTCCGTGGGGATTGACATCTGAACGTGGGGGGGGGGGGGGGGGTGGGGGTGGGAGCAGTTCGAATCTCTGTAGCAACTTGATCGATGTCAGTAGACTCATCGGTTTCATCTCCGATTGGTGTTCTGGGGTTAGGGGTCTCTGTGCAAACGCCAGTTTCATTGGGCTGGTTTCGGGTTCAAATCCAGTGATTTCTGCTGCTATATAGTCTTCATCCGTGAATACGTTAGGAGTAAATGGCACAAGGCCACATTTGCGAAATCCATTCGAAGCAATATCTACGGTTGCTGGTTTGGAGTATGCTGCACGCAGAAGTTCTGGGACCAGTTGTTCAGATAGAGCACGTCCTGGATGGTTTTGTAACCATAAATGAACGTCAGTGTTGTATGCGGAATTTAAAAAAGGTTCTATCAAGCGGATGTAGCTTGTGAGTGCAGTGAGACGGAAGTGACAGCAGCTTTACATTGTTCTCACGGCCTTTCTCTATTACAGCTAGGTTCTGCGTGCGTGCGTGCGTGCGTGCGTGCGTGCGTGCGTGCGTGTGTGTGTGTGTCCAATATGAGCAGTGTTGGATCTGGACGGAATTGTGGTTGGACGTGCTCTAAAAAGTGATCAAACCAATCAGTGAAAATCTCTTCATTAATCCACCCGGAGGGGTTTGCTCTTCCAATTGCACCCGGAATGGCTCTATCTAGGAGTTCTTCTCTCATTCGGACCCTTGGAAACACGAACAGAGGTGGGACAAAATGTCCCGTTGCATTCATGCAGCAAACGGTAGTGATAGTCTTCCCCTTTTCTTCACTTGTTAATGTGCCACCAGTACGTTTCCCCTTTTTAGCTAAGATCGTTGGGGGGAATGGTGAACAGTAGTATACCCTGGCTCATCCACGCTGAAGATCTTTGTGTCAGGTATCACTTTCTTGCCATCATTGAATATAATAGACTTGTATTTCTGGTAGAACCTTTCAACTTTTGTACGGTTGAAACCTATAGCCCATGCTATAGACGTTGGTTCTGGCACACGCAATGACATGTTTGGGTGTCTCTTCATAAAAGCAGATGCCCAATCCTTACCAGCTAGCTGATTTGCCTCATTGAATGGGATGGGTGACATCTCTAAGACTCAGGCCATACAGCCTACTCTCCATGTCTAGAATGAGTGTTTCCAATTCATTCTCCTGTTCTTCTGTAAGGACTGTCCGTCGACCTAGCTGTTTCTTAATGAACCCACCCTTTTCCAGGTCTAAGAGTAGTTCTTGGCACGTTGTAGGTTTTGGCGGCTTGTTTTACAGACAACCCTCGATCACGGATGGCAGTGGAGGTCAACTTCATGCTTTCGAGTGTCCACTGTCCCCTTTGACCCTTAGAGATATACTTTCGCACCATCTGGAAAATAAGGGAGACTGGATTACATAGGGTCTATCATCCTTTTAGAGCAATTACTCATACTACTGCTGCTGCTGCTGCTGCTGCTACTACTACTACTACACTACTACTACTACTACTACTACTACTACTACTACTACTACTACTACTACTACTACTACTACTACTACTACTACTACTACCGCTGGTACTGCTACTACTACTACTACTGCTGCTGCTGCTGCTACTGCTGCTGCTGCTGCTGCTTCTGCTGCCGCCGCCACCACTACTACTACTACTACTACTACTACTACTACTACTACTACTACTACTACTACTACTACTACTACTACTACTACTACCGCCGCCGCCGCGGCCGCCGCTACTACAACTACTACTACTGCTGCTGCTGCTGCTGCACTGCTGCTACTGCTGCTGCTGCTGCTGCTGTTACTACTACTACTACTACTACTACTACTACTACTACTACTACTACTACTACTACTACTACTACTAGGGTAATATGGTCACCCTTTGGCGAATATGCTCATCCCATGGGGAATATAGACACCCCCATGGCCATATTCACCTAACGCACATGGTGTTGTTGAGACCGCCACGTTGGAGAAATTTGTTATCAGCGTCACACTGCATTATGTTATTCTACATTTGTTCTCTTAGTATAATCTAACACGCTCTGATTGATTACGACCTATGCACACAGGGTCTATAGGCCTTTTAAAGTATCACTAACGTCATAAGAACAGGGGTCAAAAATTTAAAAATCGAATTATTTACCTTGGCTTTCTTGCGCGAGAGTAAATCCAGCGTGTGATGTGGTCGTCTAGGAGTTACATTACGCGGGTATACATGGCAGCACTTAACACGTTCGTGGGAGTAAATCTGTAGGGGCCATATTACCCCGCTTTACCTTACATGTAATTCTGAAAACCACGCTAAGTGTATATGCCTATCGTTAACATGAATATAATTACATTTCTTCATTAGTTATACGTTGTAATGCAACTGTATGATCTAGCTTTAGGCAAAATTCAAATTGGAGTTCAACTAAAATGAATAATGAACAAATAAAAACGAAAATTAATAATATTGAATAAGAGTATATGGAATAACTCGAATAAATTCCGAATAATGGCCATATTATATGGAAGAACGCGGAATAACCGCCATTTTATATAGAATAAGACAGAAGAATGGCCATCTTATATAGAATAACCGCCATTTTATATGGAAGAACACAGAATAATGACCATATTATATGGAATAACTAAGAATAACGGCCATTTTATATCGAATAACGAAGAATAACGGATATAAATTGGCTGTGCCGCATAACGAATAGCGAATAATGAATAGGGCCTACTATATGGAACAAGAGTCAGATCATATGGAATAACTCGGAGTAATGGCCATATTCTATGGAATAACTAGGAACTATTTATTCTTTATGCAACACAACCCAATGTATGGCTGTTATTCTTAGTTATTCCATATAATATGGCTATTATTCCGAGTTATTTCAAATAATATGCCCATTATTCCGAGTTATTCCATAAGATGTGATTCAACATTATTCATTATTCGTTATTATTTATTCGTTATTCATTATTCGGTATTCCTTTTAGTGGAACTCCTAAATTGCTTATGAATGTAGGCTAGTACCTGGTAAGTAAAGTCCTATTTAGAGGTGTATATATAGTCTGATCTGTAGCCTATAGTATAAGTTATGTAACGGTGTAGGCGTACTATAATAAACAATATAGGCCTAAGGAACAAATAGGAAATATCGAGAAAATGCGGCAATTTAAACGCGAACAAATGGCGAGTTGAAACCTCTTATATCTTCTTGTATTCAAGTAATTATTTCTAGACCTTCCTTGTACAGCTCGCTGTGCGCCAAATTCTTAACACGAAAAACCACTGAATTAGGATATGCTTTTAAATTATGGCAATTAGCCAATACCTAGTAATTGGTTTCTGTTGATTGATTTGTAACCCGTTTGGTGGAACGTGGTTGATTCATAAGGTAGCAACGACTTTCTGTCGTGTAACGTTTCCCAAATAATCATCACGCGTCATAATATATCTCGCTACCGTGATTACACCCTGGAAGCAGAATTGTAATCTCTGCGTGTCAATATCTCATGTCAATGTAGTGAAGATATGATCCAACCACAGCCTATTATTAACCGTCTGACTGCTGCTTAATTGTTTACAGGCGACATATTCCAGGAGTTATATCTCTGGACCTGCTAAATATTTTGAAAACAAATTGACTGAAAGTTGTTGGTGGCTAAGCCACCAACAACTTTGAGTCAAATTGTTTTCAAAATATTTAGCAAGTCAAGAGTTTTTGCTCATTGAAATTATTGTCTGGTGGCTTGCAGCGGCGGGACAGTTAACATTGTTAACTGTGACACTGATATATCTCACGCAGTAGGCCTACAGGTGCGGGTCATACACCGTACATTGCAATTAAAAAAATAATAAACGATGCATGAATCTGATATCAATCATAAGATTGGTTTCTAGATCTTAGCACATTATAAAGAATCGGCCGCATTAAAGCACGACTTTTATAGGCTTGTAGTTTGAAAAGACGGCCCTAGGAGTCTAGGCAACGGACAGAAGTTATCAACGGTTCCAATGTTTACCGGAAAGAAACTAAGGTAGGGCTTGTTATTGACAGTTATCAATTTTTAAATACTCAAAATAGAAACTTCATAACATATTAACAAATATTTGAGTTAACGCTTTAACCCTTGTACGTCCCGTGTATCGATTTCAAGACAGTTATACAGAAATAGAAATGCCGCTGAATTGTTTGAAAATTATTTGCTTGGAACCTATTGCAACAACAGGTTCCATAATCAACATATTCAAGAGAACATTCCTTATAGTTTCCAAATTAATATAAAAAATATTCAACATAATATTACATACATCATAATGACATAATGATGTGATCATGTCTTGTGTGTGGGTGGTAACGGGTTAATGACACTCACCCTCCCCATTTAAAATTAAACTAGACATATGTATTATTAAGAGCGGCAGAATGTGTGTTTTGACTGGTCAATTTATTATAAAAACAGCTGTAAATGACTTCTCGCGGAGTGTAAATTTGAAAATTGTCCGACGGGCGGTACTCAGACTAACCTAACCATGGGCGGGGGTGGGGGGGGGGGAGTTGGGAGTTTGTGGAGGGTCTGGGAAGGGTGTCTCCCCCCCACCCCCACCCCACCCTCACCCCGCCCATGGTTAGGTTAGTCTGAGTACCGCCCGTCGGACAATTTTCAAATTTACACTCCGTGAGAAGTCATTTACAGCTGTTTTTATAATAAATTGACCAGTCAAAACACGCACGCACGCACGCACGCACGCACGCACGCACGCACGCACGCACGCACGCACGCACGCACGCACGCACGCACGCACGCACGCACGCACGCACGCACGCACGCACGCACGCACGCACGCACGCATTGGGATAATCCAATTCATCACATCGTGAACGGGTAATATTAATTAGCCGATGTCCTTAAATTGATAATGATGATGATGGTGGTGGTGGTGGTGATTCAAATGACTACCGATCTTAACGACCCCCACCCACCCCCACCCTCAACGTAACTCGTGGCTTCCAAAAGCCATGTATTGTGACAACTAGTTTGAGCTAAATGATAGCCTGCATTTAGTAACCACCTTTGTTGCTCTTGAAGGTATCCGCTATAGACAGGTTTGGCGATAATTTATATGATAGTGTAGGACTATAAAGTTTAATTCTTTTGTATTTATAGAGGTTCATCGACGTCTTTCAATGGAAGATCTGGAAGTAGGCTCCACATAGGAACATCCTCTCTCGTTTGTAGATCTATTAATATATAAACCACGTGACAGTATTCAGAAGCAAGCCGATGTTTACACCTGTTGGCCAGCCATGATCACCGTTAGTCCAGCACCGTCGTCAGCACGGCGGCACGTGAAACCAAGTGTGGTGAAAACTGTGGAGCAACGCCAGAGATCGCCATTTCATCAACTTAACCTTTGTGAGCAAAAGGAAAAATTTCTCAACTTTGGAATTGAACCGCAATTCGTTCTTAAAGGTCCACAGGTAAATACCAAATAAGGCAATAACCACCGTATTGCGAGTACACCTGTAAAGGCCAGTACATGTAGGCGTATGTGTGGGTTCGGAGATGGCTGGCATGTACACCATCTTGTATCTTGTATGTAATCTTAACCGAAAACCGCCTTACACGTGCTTACCCAAAATCTAATCTACGACTCCAAACATTTAAAGTAGTAGATTTAACCGGTCTAACACGCTTTGCCATGAGGTAGGCACCATCTCTGCTTGTAGAAGAGGATTGTGGCATCATGTCCTTTGTATATTACGGACTCCGAAAAAGGGCGTGGCCTAATATTCAAATAAAATGATGTCATGTGATGTGTCCTACCACGTGGCTACTTTACCAGTAGTTATTGGTGTTTCGGTATCCGATGAATATATGGTTATTA
Source organism: Chaetoderma sp. LZ-2023a (assembly GCA_034401795.1). NCBI lineage: Eukaryota > Metazoa > Mollusca > Caudofoveata > Chaetodermatida > Chaetodermatidae > Chaetoderma > Chaetoderma sp. LZ-2023a. The sequence goes on from CM067374.1 coordinate 19,353,401, forward strand.
TCAACACAAATTCGCAATAAGCTTTGCTTGACATGGCCTACATTTTGACCGGGCAAATTATATCTACACGGAAATTAGCGTTTTCAAGATTGTTTGAATTAACTATATGAAAATCCACTTTGTTTTGAATTTAAATTAATTTTACCATTTTTTAATAGTGCGAAATAGACAAAATCACATCCAAACCAAAAGCACAGATTCGCTTCGATCATTTTAAGGAGGCTGCATGTATACTGAACACTGTACGTGAGAAATATGGTGATGGGAAGGACTATGTGGATACGGTGTATGGAGCACGAATTGACAAAACACGGGCCACAGAAATCATGATGACATATTTAGAGGAGAACTACTTGGATGGAGCCATATCCATATTCTGGTGCAGTGATCTGCCATGCAGGTGAAATGCATGCACACGCAAATACACATGCACGCACGCGCACACAGTCACACAAAGTAACTACCCTGTCCAGCATGGCTGCAGCATCGACACCCATGGTTCAATAGAATGAGGCTAATAAGTGGATTACTCATTGTAGTCTCCCTAGCCACCCCACCCACTTTTATCCCCCCCACCCCACCCCCGGGGTCTGGAAGACGGGTGGGGGGTGTGTGGCGGGAGTAGTGTGGGGATATAGCGATCAACATGTCCGTCCGTCCGTCCGTCCGTCCCCGTACTGGCAATGCAACTCCTCCTAGACGTCTCATTGGATTAACTTAAAATTTCGTCTACAATATAAGTATCATGTGCAGATGTGCATGTGCCTGTTTCGCGGGCAAAAATTGCTCATTACAGAGTTATCCTCCTTTAAATATCTTAAAGCTGATACATAAACTGCATTGTCAATCATTTATTGTCAACGCAACACCTCCTACAGTTTAGCTCCGATTCTTTTGAAACTTTGTAAGTGTTATTATTACCATGTGAAGCTGTGAATGTGCTATCTGTATACCTGTCCGTCCATCCGTCTGTCCAAAATGTATGTATCTCCGTCTGTCCGTCTGTCCGTCCATCCGTCTCTGATAAATCATTTCTTGTCAACGCAACTCCTAGAGGTCTCAATGGATTAACTTAAAATTTCATCCACATTAGCAGTATTATGTGCAGATGTGCATGTACTTTTTTCGCGGTCAACAACTTATACATTGCAGAGTTATCACCCTTTAAATATCTTAAAGCTGATACATAGACTGCATTGCCAATCATTTCTTGTCAACGCAACTCCTATAGTTTAGCCGCGATTCCTTTGAAACTTGGTGAGTATTATCATTACCACATGAAGATGTGCATGCGTTATCCGTATGCCTGTACATCCATGAGTCTGTATTGAATGTATGTATGTCTGTCTGTAGGTCCGTCTATCTCTGACAATCATTTCACGATGTCAACACAACTCGTACAGTTTAACCACGATTCCAGAAGTCTCTTTTTGATTGACATTAAAGGGGAACACAAGAAGGGTCGCCATCGTTTGCATAAAACACGCAGTTCTATCCTAGACCCCATATGTAATCTACTGTGTAAAACTTTCCTGCGACATTTATATAGAAATCCGATTAAAATAGTGTTATAAAACGCTATGTTACTATAATTTTCTCCGAGTTAATTAAACCTATGACGTCATAGGTTGAATCCCATCTGACAAGAACCATGATAACGGCACTCTGAAGAAAGGAATGCATGCATTTGGATGATGATATCGCTATCGGTGATAATGCTATCGAAATCATTTATATATGTACAGATTGAAGAGATTAAGACGTTTATCACACTATCGCAAATTTATGGAATATATTTGTTATTTTTATACATTAGTTTCCGAACCTTAATAAGATGGCCATTTTCTTTGAAAATGCCTGCCAATTACATGAACATTACAATATCTCAGGAAGTTTTGAGGCTAGTGTGAAACCATAAGTACCTAAAGATGTATTTGGATGTATGTAAGAACTATTTAAACTCTCATATTAATAGATGAAACTTTAATCAACTATTTGCCGTAGAGCCAGTAAGAGCTATGATTGAAAAGTGGCAATTGTACTGATATACCTATACTATCGCGTAATTCATTTATCTTGAGATCAAAACTTGATGTCAAAATCGACACCATCAGAGAAATCAGACAAAGGACTTATATATTCTTCAACATTTCCGCAAATATAGTTTATATATTCCTAACACCGCTGATAGTCTGTCAGCTTGTGTACCTTATATGCATTTTTTGGTATAGTAGCTGAAACTTTCAGGAAGTATTTTCCTGATATCAAGATACATGAAACCACTTGATACCAATTTTTCCTATCTATCGATAAGCCGCCATCTTGGTTTTCAAAATGGCCGCCATATTCAAGTTAGTTTTCTACTTATATCGCCGGCTGTTTATTGGCATACATGATATCAACGTACATGCCATACTCTATAGCATGTGTTTGCATTAGGGATTCATGTAAAATGATAGAAAATAAGATAACAAACAACAGTGTCCCCTAGAACGGCCATATTGGATTTCAAAATGACCGCCGATATGGAAAAAACCTTATTAAATTACACAAAAATTATCCAACTGGTCCTTGCCTTAAAATGAGTAAGACTACATTAATTAATGTTTAGAGAAAAAAAGAACATATATACATATATACATTGTATACACCAGTGGTGTAGCAATAGCAGGTTCAAGGAGCATGAGCCCCTGACCATTAGGGGCCCACCAGCCTGCAATATCATTTTGAACCTTCTTTCTATAATAATAATGCGACCAGAAATACCCCCTCCATCTCCTGCATTCTGATAAAACCTTTTTATCAGAATGCAGCCTTGCAGTAGATGACTTCTCAGATCATCTACTTTCCCAACTTTAATCGTGAGTAGCACTCAGAACCACTCCATACTGTAATGGCGTAGACAAATGTGGCTTGTGTAGGGGCTTAAGCCCTAAAGATTTTGGCAAATATTTTTCAATTCTGCACAATCAACCAAATGAGAGTCTATATATATATATATATATATATATATATATATATATATATATATATATATATATATATATATATACCTATGAGAGCATCTAAATTTTAAAAAAACCTCTGGGGAGGACATCCAGAATTGGGGCCCACACACGTTCTGACCAGGGGCCCCCAAACGACATCGCTACGCCACTGGAATACACATTATTCACTTGTAATATATCCAAAATAGATACCTTTTTTTTAACATTTTAAAAATAATCGTTTGATTTTTTGGTTACGACGGTCGTTTGCCACCTCGTCCCAAACTGCAAATTTGCTACTATTTCTTTGACCAAAACTGATGATTAAACAACAATTCAAATTCGCTTATTGTAAATATAATACACTGAAGTCCTAATTTTTAGATCAGCTTGCATCATCTGGGTCAACATAGCTACTTAAGTTCTGGCAATGGTCTTCCTCTCCTTCACACCGGCACAGTTCTGTACACACTAGACCTTTTAATCGACATGAACATCTACCTGAAGCGCACTTATTTGTTGAGCTTGGGTTAGTGGTACCACACGTACACCTCACTAACTCAACCACCGCTGCAGGGGCTGGTGCAACCTTGGATAACAGAGATACAAGCCTGTGCTCTTCCTTCACCCAGCCATGCTGTAAGGGATCCGTGATAGTGGACTGACAACAAGGTCTTGTTCCCACACCGAAGCTTGGCAGTGAGCACGCTTGATATGCTCAACCCATGTTCCACGTGTCGGTGGTAGCATGTCGACACCTTTGTTCATGCCTTGTTGTTTGAATAGGTGCCATCTGAGGTGATGCGGCTCAGTAATGTGAACATTTTTCTTACAGAATAAACTACATAAAAAGGAAATGCACCCATTTAATGTATCATTAGAAGGCTGGGTGTCACAGCCGAGGCCGGATATTAAAGTTACAATCTTGGTATCTGCTTTTAGGAAGGCTTCTAAGCACGCTTTCTTAGACTTTCCTCTTATGTAGCCTGTGGTATCACAACCAGTGAGAGCATGCCATTTGCAGAGAGCATTTGCTCTCTCTGGTCCAAGCGCATCATAAATAGGTTGAAGTATAACTAGTCGTCGTCGATCACCCGTGCCCATCACTAGGGCAGATTTCTTGCCAAGAAGAGCTGTACGTCTCAGCGCAAGAATCAAAACATCTGAATCCTGACTGTAAATGTGAACAGTATATCCAGCTTTATGTACTTCCACTGCATGCAAGATCATTAAGGTATCGGCTTCTTCTTGTGTACTGACACCAGGAGTGGCATTATTGGTGTAGTTGGACATCACTTCTTTGCGTGTGGCTGTTATCATACACATTTTAGAATGGTCTATTAATCTCTGTGCAAGATAGTGTCAACGAATCTTTTGTAGCTACACTTCCAAGGAATACTTTTAATTCAGGAATTTTGGTATTGTCTTCTACATTATAATCTTTTGGCTGTGCCTTTCCACCCCTGCGTCGTTCACGTGTTGATTCCTTTAATGAGCCAACGACAGCGTAATTGTCAAAAATTACCCTTACAGAATTGTAATTACGTGATTTGATATCAATGAGCTCAACATAAGCTTTGCCAAGGGCTTTACCATTTTCAAATGACTTCACAGCCATGAGTTCTTGTACTACGGCCATACCGTCTACAATTAGACAGAGCTGTGCATCTGTGGAACCGTATGCACCATCTGAAATGAGATTGTCTTGGCAATCCTCAATCGGTGACACTGGAAGATTCTCTAAGACAGTTATCAATGAGCCTTTATTTAATGTTGGGTGCAAAGAACCATCTGGTCTCATTAATGTCCGATTAACAGTTGTAAATTCATAATTACCAATCACCTCTTCAATATCTATTTCACGAGATGAGCGCGCTACAACAAGTAGTCGAGACATTAGACCAGATGTTGCCTGGAGGGTTAAAACATCAGATTTTGCCTGTACTTTAACCTCCTTGGTTGTAAAAGTCCATGTAAACGACTTACATTTTGTCATCTTGTCCCAAAGATTTGTATTTCCACATATTCTTTCATCAACAAATTTCTGCATTGCAGATTTTCCCACGAGCTCACAGGACAGGATGCTTTCCTCAACAGCTTTAGGAGCTATCTCATTAGTGACAAGCTTAACCATTGCTGTATTGCCACTCTTGAATATTCCACAAGGTGCTAGGACATCAAATAGCTTTTTAATAGCTTGTTCTTGCCTGAGTGTTGTTGACTTATTGAGTTCATGGTGATCCATTTTACTCTGTTACTTTAAGTCAGCCATGGCCTCTGTTTCATTGGCAATTCGTGCTAATTCTGGTGCACGCATACACAACTTCAGAAGAGTAGCAGGAGACTGAGTGATGCCACCAATAGCACCCTGACCTTTGAGATTTTTGTTTACATGTTCTTGAGCATGATCAATACCGATGCGGGTGAATGGTATCTGGTTGGAAGTGTTCACAGTGAATTCGTGTGCCATAAAGTCCTGCCAGATTTCTGGATCAGTAGTTTGAAGCCGACACATTCGTGCAATATATTCTGGAATATTCTGTGCATAATCATTCCTCCCATAAGCAAAGAAATACACACATAGTTTTTCAACTGCCGACAGGTGAAGGAACCAGTCACCTAGCCGGGTAGCACGCTGGAATTACAGTACGGTCAAGACCTGTTTCATGTACATTCGTGGCCATTTGAAAATGGGCTCTGTGTTGTGCTCAGCATCAAAGTCGGCAAGCTGTTTCTCTATATTAAGTGACTCAAGTGTGATTAATAATCCCTTATGTGACTCACGAATGCTCTGTTTCGATGTGCATGCATCAGACAGTATTGTAATACTCTCTTCAAGAGCTATGCGGACAGCAGGCCTTTCAGCAAAAAACTCTCCTATCCAAAGATCGAACAATACCTGCAGGGTGACTTCGTGAGCTTCCATAGCTCTGTTGTAATGATTCCCATTTATAATTTGATTAACAGTCACAGAACTGTACAAACCTGCTTCGACCCAAGCCTCGTCAATCCCGCTTCCTTCTATGGCCTTTCCCAAACATCTGAAAAGCACATAATGAAGTGTGGAATGCACCTGGACACACAACAAACTGATCCTTGAACCGTGAATCCAAATATTCCAACTTCAACACTCGTTTGTATAGATCCATGTCAAATGTGACAACAAGCTTCCGCCCATTACCAGACACCAGTCTGTTCAATCTACAAAGTTAGTCTAAAGTGGTAACCAGGGTTGACCATTCGTGTGCTGGGGCATTTATGATAGGTAGAGTAAATGCCTTATCAACAATCAAAGAGGAATGATTCGTGGATTCAGGTGTGTTTGAAAGACTGTTGTATGCAGCCCACACTGGTATCATTTGCGTTGTTCTCTCGTCATCTACTACTTGTGGAGACATTTGTACAGATATTTCACCTGAACTCAATAAACACGCGTGCTCCTCTCGCCCTGCTGGCATATTTGATATGTCAGTTACTGAAAGCATACCTTGTACATTATCTGACAAAATATTGGTAACATCAAAAGCAGGAATCGTAACTTCATCAGAGGCAACTGTTTTAGGTTCTACATCAGACGAATTTAAATCAACTGTTTGAGATCTGTTGAAATATCTTGCCATCATCCAACACATATCATGCTTTATCGCTCTATCAAAATGTTCATCGTAGGAACCCACTTTATATGATGCATAATGTGGACTGAATTGAGGTTTGGGACTGCCTTCCAAGTCACATTTAAGAATCTTGATGCATGTGCTCAGAACACCTAAAAGGCCACCAGCAGAAACTTCATATAGATCAAGTGGTTCTACTAAGGTCTCTCCAGCACATATTGGCTGCTATACACAAGCTGTCATTGCTTGGAAACTTGACTTTCCATCAAAAGTATCAACTTTCTTGTCAACATTATCAGTGGAAGCCCGAATAGCTTTACCTTTCACAATACCAACTGGGACAAAAATACCATTTTATTGATGTTTTCTTGCACAGCATTGGCTATCTGACTACAAACCCTGGTCACCCGACTATATGATATTCCACAACATAAATGGCTGAGCAGATTTATAGCGGTCTGGCTGCGTAAATTGTGATATATCCACAAAGATAATCTGACTCCATATGGACTTTCACATTGGCGACGAAAAGTAGACAATTCAGACTGGGATTTTGTTGTGTATGCTACTTGCTTTGAAGTTTTAAATTCCTGCATCATCATTTGAGAAATTGTGACACTGTGTAGATATCGGACTGTACGTAGGGAGTCATGACCCTGCGCACATCTTATATTTACGAGTATAAGACCTCAGTGAAATTACATGTTTGAACACCAGGTAAGCTAAGAGACTATGTCACCGTGTATGATTGAATGCATGAGCATCTGAATGCATGAGCATCAACTATAGCATCTTATTATTTGGATATATATTATCAGCACCGGATGACTGGCAATGGATACGTCAGCTAGGGCGCTATGTCACCCTGTAGATTTAGATGTATAACCAGCATCTTATTATTTAGATATATATTATCAGCACTGGATGACTGGCAATGGATACGTCGGTTAGTGCGCGGGTACAATCCGCAGAAACTGAATCGAGTATGACTTTTGATGATTAGCACCGGTTTGGAATGTTGGAGTCAATTAAGGAAGTAGATATGACAAACGACTTAGTTAATTACGTAGCGGTCTGTGTTCTCACGAAAGGGACAATCCGCAGAAACTGAATCGAGTATGACTTTTGATGATTAGCACCAGTTTGGAATGTTGGAGTCAATTAAGGGAGTAGATACGGACTTAGTTAATTACGTAGCAGGCTGTGTTCCCACGAATTCTCGTGGCCAGATAAGCGGAGGCAGCTGGGTGCAATGGTAACTAGTGTACCGATTAACTCTAGCATTCTACAAGTTGTCGACTAATAGGTAATGGACAGGACATGGACATAGTAGCGTCCTGTAGGCACTAAAGGGCACAACCGAAAGTTACTATCGAAAACGCATCAATTAGAGGCAAGCTAATTCACCAATATGCCTTGCTATCAAATAAGCATCCGTCATTTGTGGCAAGTCATCCGTCAGAAATGACGTGCTAATCCAACAGGAATCCCAAACGCGCTAGGTAAAAGGTGCCCGCCCCAGTCGGGAGGGTGGGAGTTTTGATTGGTCAAAGTGATGTCATAATCCAATGAGAATCAGAACAACCTCCGGCGGTACGAAACCAAGATGGAGGGAGAATAGAAACTAAAATGGTATATAAACGGGACTTTAACTTTAGTTCGGGGTCCGGTCAGCCTCGCACCTTGTGAAACGCTCTTGCTGAATGGCTTTAAGTAGGCAAGAGCTAGTTTGAATAGTATAGCAAACCAGAGCAGCTTGGAGTAATGCTAGTTCATTGTGAAAGGTTAGGAAACATTGAATTAATCCGTCGTAAATAGGTAAACTGGTAACAGTAAAAGTTATCGACTTTATAGATTTACTATACAGTTAAGTTAGCGAATCGTAAATACGTAAACTGGTAACAGTAAAAGTTACCGACTTTGTAGATTTACTATACAGTTAAGTTAGCGAATCATAAATACGTAAACTGGTAACAGTAAAAGTTACCGACTTTGTAGGTTTACTATACAGTTAAGTTAGCGAATAAAACGATCACCTTGTGATATTAATACAAGGCAAAAGTTTGACACATAGTTTGTTGTTGACTCTGGAGACTACGGAAGATCACCGTAGCTTACCTACAAGTTCTAGTAGTCAGTCAGATCAGCCCGGATATCGAATACAAGTATCGTTAAAGTTCATCTACAAACGAGGCGAGGCGATATCTATTTCTTTCGTTCTCGGTAAGGTGGGTTGTCGCAGCAACCTTACATACAAACCTTACCCAAAACGGAAGAGACTTCATAGTCAAGTATACCGCATAAAAACGTATACGTAGCATAGGAACAGGATAGACATCAGAAATCTTCAACACGATTTTCTTAGAGACTGATCTCGCGACTCAGAAGTCGCAGCCATAGAACCTTGCAAGATCCATCTGTTTAACATTAATACCTTTACTGGCAATCCAGATTCGCCAACACCATTTAGAGAGCCTGTAAATACCCAAGGTTTCTCTTTTCTGGCTTTAGTTATCTCTTTTCTGATGATTTTGGCACATTTAAATATTATAATAAGGTCACCTTTTATGTCTTGTTCAGAAATAGCAATATCGACTGCTTCACGTCCAGATCTTTTTGAATGGAAGACGCCAGGTAATTTACCTCTATGTTGGGATAGTTCAATGTCTGGTAAATTGTGTGTGATGTTTGTTATTAGTGTTCGTCTGGTTTTTGCTTGACCAGTGACTCCGTGGTCACGCATCATATTATAATACAATTCTTCAGCCTGAACAGTCGTTATATAGTCTCCAGATTCTATTCTTTCATGCAACTCATCATAAAATTCCATCTCTGCTGCTATAAAGAAAATCGTCTCCTCACTATTCTGATTAGTTTCAGTGCGTCTTTCAGGGCCTTGAACATAAATTCTCCAGTATGTGGTTTTGCAGGATTTGTGATAGACAATGTCCCTAGCCAGAAAGTCCTCTTCTGATATTATGTCGGCCAATTGTACTTTCCAGGATGCATTGTCACTTTTATCTACTATCTCTTTGACAGATATCCCGCTATTCTCACTACGACAGGCATATAAAATTTCATTATCTTTTTCCGTATTTTGACCTTGACAGAAAAAGCACTTTTCACGATCAAAACGCTCTGTGGCAGATCTCAGGAGTACGCTACTAGATTCTACAGATAAGGTTGGGCGCCCCTTCCCCTTACATTTTTCAGGATTATTGAGATACTTAATCTCGTCTCTTTTGGCTGTGTTCTTGTCTGTGGTTTCACTATAACAGCTGCGATGCCACTTAGCACCCTTTTGCAAAAGGTCCGATGCTGTTATACCTATTAATCTGTTCCCTACATTAATAAAATCATGACTGCCCCATTCAGATCTTTTATTGACATTCGCTAAAAATGTATCATATGATTCTATATTTCTAGGGGGGGGGGGGTCAATCTTTCTTTCTTATTATATTCTTGGCATTTAATACATAAACTGTAATCAGTTGGTTTATTTTTTGCGGCAATTCTAATTCACTCTCCATCGTTGACTACATGGGTTACCAAATGGCAAAGATATGCAGTTTGTCTGTTTGTTAGCAGACGACAGCGCTTTTTATAAATAAAATTTGAGGATAAGTGCAAGATCGTCTTTTCAATTTACTTTGATCCAGAGATTCTAAAATTATCCCGGGCCATGTATTATTATAAAAATACGTGTTTAACCTTTTAAACAAGAAAGTTTGGAATATAACACTCATTTACGATTTAATAATTATTATGATCAATATTTTGAGGTTAATTTGACTAGGTTATGTTGCTGTCTATGGCAGCAACATGTTCCAGTTAAATTTATTATGAAATATTCAATAACATACCCTTTATAGTAGCCTTGAAATTAAGATTCTTGGTATTCAGGGTTCAAAGGGTTAAATATATTACTATGATATTGCCTATCAACCATCATACATGATCTGACATGCATTAAAACATATACCTAGACACTAAAATCAAGACACTAGGCGATTAATGAGTCAAAATGTTGAAAAACTGTTTTTCAGATAGCGGCCATTTTGAAATCCAATATAGCCACCATAGCGACAAATGAAAATTTGCTATCAAGTGATTTTGGATTCCCAGATGATTGAAGAATATTCCCTGAAAGTTACAGCTACTATACCCGAAAATGCATATAAGTCTCAATTTTCCTACTCAAGGTGACAGACTATGAAGAGAACCCCTTATAACACGCATTTCGCAATTTTATTGCGATAGCGTTGGACGACAGCGAGAAAAACGTTCAACTTATGACGTCATACGCCTCATTTGTGTATAGAAATTTAACTAATGTATCACATATTTAAACAAGCATTCTGTAAGTATTGCTTTGCAATACATGTCCTCTACCTGGTGATATAAATCCTTAGAGATTGACAGTCAAAAACTCCATTAAAAATTGTCAGCAGCAGCCGAAACTCGAACTTGATCTGTAACTTCTCATAATAGCAATAAACCAAGTTTCAGTTATATATGGTGAAGGAGAAGGAAAGTCTTGAAAGCGGATATGTTTGTATTTCATAAGTCGAAAGGGGACATAACTCCATAAAAAAATGACATAAACGCCTGAAACCCGAACTTGGTCTGTAATTTCTCATAATAAAGTAATGTACAAAATTCTTAGTTGAATATCTTGAAAGACTGAGAGAAAAAGGGTAGAAAACTAATATTTTTCGCATTTCATAAGTTGAAAGGGGGAATAACTCAATGAAAAACTGACGAAAATGTCTGAAACTCGAACTTGCTCTGTAACTCCTTATACTAAAGCGATGTACCGACTTTTCCTTAAATATCTTGGAGTGCGAAAAAAAGTGGAGAAAGCTGATATTTTTCATATTTCCTAAGTCGAAAGGGGGGGCATAACTTCATCAGAAATTTACGCATACGCCTGAAACTCGAACTTGGTCTGTAACTTTTCAGAACAAAGCAATGTAGCTGTTCTCAGTATAATATCTTGAAAGACTGTGGAAAAAAGTGTGGAAAACTAATATTTTTCGTATTTTCTAAGCCGAAAAGGGGCATAACTCCATGAAAAATGGATGGGAAAATGTCTGAAACTCGAACTTGCTCTGTAACTCCTTATACTAAAGCGATGCACTGATTTTCGCTTAAATATCTGTAAGGAGTGCGAAAAAAAGTTCGGAAAGCGGATATATTTCGTATTTCTTATGTCGAAAGGAGGCATAACTCCATCAAAAACTGATGTATGTGCCTGAAACTGGAACTTGGTCTGTAACTTCTCATAACAAAGCAACGTAGCAATTCTCAGGAGAATATCTTAAAAGACTGCGGAAAAAGTGCGGAAAACCAACTGCGACAGACAGATGGACGGATGGGCAGACGGAGTGCAACCCTATAGTCCCACACACACGCACGCACGCACGCACGCACGCACGCACGCACGCACGCGGTTTTACTGGTAGGGGACTAATAACGAAGACAGATATTTCTTATTTGATCACAGAGCTAACAATTATATTTTTGAAAACATTACGGTCTGTAGATTAATTTTATACAAAGTAGTATAGAGGGTCTGGTGTTTCCCTTTAAGGGAGTCTACTCCATCCAGAAACCTGAACTAGAGTAGAGATTTGTGGTTCTTGCATTAGAAGGCATTAAATGCTAGATTAGAAATCTGTTTCTGGCACTAAATATAAGTGGATTTATTTAGCAAGTAGTGAGTGAACGATAAGTACATTTATATGGTTAGTAAAACGACAGACTAATCCTAGGGATGGGGTGGGGGCGGGGCAGGGGTTTGTGGTAATTATCTCCACTGACATACTTAAAATTCATCAAACTTGTCTTGTATGTACCAGATCTTGAAGAATTTTGAACCTATGCTCTCAATTCCTTTGCCACTGAGTTGAAAGGAATTGAACCTGCACTTACAAATCTATCTTTTTTAAGGAGAGATGCAGTGTCAGGATGTCATTTTTCATTGATTATTTTTTCTAAAATATTGTCCTTTACAATTAACGTTACATGAATGTTCACTCTTGATGTATGTTTATCTGAAATGTTTGAATTCGGGTTTGGGGTGGCGATATGCCGTCTTCTGATGGCTCTTGTTTCTATTGTGGCTGGGCAAGTCAGTGTACGTTAGTAGTTTCCAAGGCAGAAATGGGCTATACAAGTTGTTCAGCATCCTGGCTCGGAAAGGTTAAATAGTATGATTGAGGTACAGTAGTGTGATGGGGATAGAGTTTAAAAAATCACTATTTGCTCCCATGGTCTCTGCCTCCCCCCCCCCCCCCCCCCAGCAACTGTGCGCAATACAGGGTCCTAAGCATTACACTGTTGAAATGTTCATTATAGTCGTTAGCTCCCTGGTAGACGGGCTTAAATTGTGGCTTTGATACGACTTGCAGTAGTTTCGCTCACCTGTTAGATAGGCTAATGAGGCTTGCAATACACTGGCTGTGATTTTGACAGCAGCATAATTACTGTGTGCTGCGGCTGTAGAAACATCCTAGGTACAGATGCAATCAGCCCGTCGTCGCTTTTGACCTCCGTGTCTTGTCCTCAGCCAAGATCTTTAGCGTTATCAGGTCCATTCTTGAAACTGAGTGTACCGAGTCCTGCTTTCTTGAGGTCACCTCATAGCACGCTTAACAGATTTATGCAATGACGTCCTCTTCTGTCCTTATATTTGCTGACTCACGCTATGGCAAATTCCAAGTCTCTCTGTACTGATCTGATGTGTTCTCTGGCTTCCTTAGCACATGGCCAAACATGGACCATCTTTGCTGGCCGACTTTTACGGACACTATGGTAGTTTATCTCCCCAGCTAGAAGGGGTTATACGTTATTGCGGCACTGTCACGAGTAGGTTTTAGCTGTAGCAGAGTTAAACACACAAAACCCAACTATTGTTGACAACTGGAACGAGTACCTAACATGGACCTCTTCCAGTGCATCAGTGATGATGAGGTTGATATGAAATAAACTTCATTTAGAACATTATTGCAGCTTATACATCAATAGCGTTAAGAGTTAAACAAACCTTTCCGCCCAAGGGCATACCTATATGCTATATGTATAATGCAACCTGGAGAAGTTAACCGTGAAACAATTGAATGCAATCTGAGTGAACAGCTCCAAAACTCTCTTTGTTTAGATAAAATTTAACAGTACACATACGTTACCATTTATGTCTGATTGCTTATTATGTCCATCTGTCGCTAACTCCTCAGATGTGTCTCATGTTGTCATTATGGTAGATATCTTTCCAATGGACCATTCCATTTTAGCTATACCCCGCCCATCACTAGCTAAGCTCCACCCACACCTCGCCGTGTTGGGATTGATCGGCCCCCAAATGCTGTAGCTATCAATTTCCTGAAAACTATACAGGGAAGCTGTTGAATATTTTGTAACTAATTTGACTGGGTGCTGTTGCTGCCTATGGCAGCAACAGCGCCCAGTCAAATTAGTTTCAAAATATTCAACAGAATATTTATTAAATAGTAAAAGCAAACAATTTGTACAACAACGCATATACCGTCTTCAAATATGCGTTCGTGCCGTACTTATCGACGTCATTCATGACGTCATTCATTATGATGTCATTGTACACATCACGCAGTTCATTATGACGTCATATGATGGGTTGGTACTCTGGAAAGGTGAATTATCAAATAAATAACTTTGAACTGGACGTTCTTAAGTGCGTGCATTTGTCTCTAATTGTTATTTATGAGAATTGTTCAGTAGTAGCAGTAGCAGCAGCAGCAGCAGCAGCAGTAGCAGAAGCAGCAACAGCAGCAGCAGAAGCAGCAGTAGTAGTAGTAATATCTGTTGTTTTTTCTTTCCAGCGCTCGGATGGTCTCGACTGGTCCTCTTCTAAGGCATAATAAACCTGAATTGAGGAAGTATTCTATGTGGGTGAATGACTCAGCCAGCAACATGTTCCTTAGTGAGCTAGGCATTATATGTCTTGTCGATCATGAAATAGGAACTCACTATGTATCCTCTATAGCTACTATGACGACACATAGACAGTCGAATCCGTGCTATTTAAGACCATCTTTAACTGTCCGCTGCTGAATTTCTGCAGACAACATTTTTCATGGTATTTAACTCTGGATATGCTCTGGATATGCTCTGCCACCAACAACGTTCAGTCAAATTGTTTTCAAAATATTCAGCATTTTTACTGACCAATTTTTGTAGCCCGTACTTTGGTAATTAAAATCACTGTTAACTCCAGGCAGGGCCGGCCCTAGGGTATCTGACGCCCTAGGCCAAGGCATAGGACCAAACTTTAAGCGTCCTCCCCCGAAATCCAGATACTCTGAGAGGGCATTTCCTACATTTCTTGTCCAAAGTGTGGATTTTTTAGAAATATTATTTGCTTTGAGTACATGCAGTTTGGGTGGTGAGAGGCACCCCTGCCCCCTTTTTGGCGGCCCTCTAAAATCTGGCGCCCTAGGCAGTGCCTAGTTCGCCTATGCCTTGAGCCGGCCCTGACTCCAGGTCGTTAAATCTTCTTCGCGCATAATTTACATTACGTTGTATTTATTTCCTATAATATCCATCCTTAACCTATGGATGCAGTTTCGCATGTTTAATGATGGTTTCCAGCCATGGTTCTCTGATCGTAAGAGGTTTGATCTACCCAGTCTGAATTCGTCTGAACTTCTGGACACAGAGGAAGGCTTAGCATCTATACACATGACGCTGAGATTGAAGATACGGTATCTCTGGAAGGCAGCACTGCTTTACTGTACGTATCCAACGTATTAATTATAGATTTCCTTGTATGCGATATTTTAACACCTACTTCTCCACTTATACAATATCGGGTTCCATGTAAAATATAAGCTATGTCATCTTGAAGTAGTGTATTTGGTGGCGGCACCAGAAATATTTTGGGGCTTGTTTTTTTTTTGGAAGGGGTGTGTGTGTGTGTGTGTGGGTGGATAAAAAAAGGGGGGGGGGCAGAGTTGTCTCATGGGGTGTGGTAGAGACACGGTTGGTGGCTGGTTTGGGAGGGTTACCACACTACGTATCACGGGTTTGTCCGGTGTCTTCCCACAGGAATATTAGAAAATTAGATGTTCTGATAAACAATTTCCTGCAATCAGAGTTATAAACTATATTACACGTGTCTATGCAGCATTGCTCTAACTATCTACAGTGGCAATTCTGTACGTATCAAATTAAGCACCTGAGATATCCTCATGCGAACCTTTATGGTGGGGGCAAGTGGGAGGTGTGTGGGGGGCATTCTTAGGACGCCACCTTGCACCCCCCCCCCCTCGTGGTGCCGCCACTGAGTATATTCTGAGTTAGACTCCAGCTACATTTAATTTTATCGTATAATAATATTTTCTAGATACAGCATGCAAAGCTGCAGAAATGGCTTTCAGGCCTCTATTTGATCATCTGGAGAGGTTTGTGGCGGATCCCGAGCAGCGATGGCGTCACGTGGTCAGGGCAAAGAGAGGCATCAGTGATCCTAGTCTGAAACCTGGGGGATACGGAAAGGATCAGTGCTATTTTGCAGGTAAGATGTGAAGAATAATTTGAATAGTTTGTTGCCACCTCAAGCTCTATGTATCGCTAGTGCGTGTTTATTTTTCTTACACATTCAATAACTGGTTGTTACCCAGATTGTATTTGACCATAGGATGGTGGGAAAATGCTCGTTCCTATGGAGGCACAGACCTCAATTCTAACCACAAGCCAGTCATTACAATGCTTCAGATGAACGATCTCTAACTAATGTATAAACGCTATACCAGACAAGAGGGTAGAGTCACCTACAACCTACCCAGGCTCATCAGCGACACTGACATGCTAATGTCATACAAAAAGCCCCCGGGGAGCAGATAGCTAACATCGACGTCAGCTCTGATCCAAACGAGGCCATAACCAAAATACTGAAATCTATGGAATCATCAGCAAGCAGCGTCATAAGTGTTTTTAAAAACAACCGAACTAGGTATACTGACGACCCTCTAGTAGTAAAACTGTCAGCAGAGCAGAAAGCGTTATGGCTGGGCATCCATCAAAGTAGCCAAAGTGAAGACTGCACCAAACTATGCCGGGAGCGCAATAACATTCTGCCCCATATTAGCACACGCTTAAAAGATCTTGCTATTCAACAAGCAGATTCCCTAGCAGATGAAATCACTGCCATGGATGACTGTCACAAAATGTTTCGGGCAGCCTGAGCCCTGAGAGTTACTGACTACACATCAACACTCACTGTACACTGAAGGACACTTTATCTGGACTGACCAGGAGAAAGCCGAGGCGATTCGAGAATTGTTCAAGGAACAGTTCACTGACAACGACGATGAGCCTTTGCACAAGTTCTCAGGCGATCCCAGGCCATAACTAACACCAATTAAAACTGCAGATGTTGAGAAGGCACTTAAAGCCCTGAAAAATGGACGTGCATCTGGACCAGATGGAATGAATTATTCAAATATTGCAAGTGACATTATCTCAAAAAGGATCACGCACCGCATCTGTGGCCCATTGTGCTCCTCAACAGAATACGATAAATCCTATCCAATGTTACTCTATGCCGCATCCGAGACAAGATCGATGATTTCACCGGATCATGTCAAAGTGGCTTCAAACCGGGCTCAATGCATGCTTGTGCCCGTAGTCATGTCCAAACACTGGGATTTCCACAAAATGGGAATTGACATGTCACGAGCCTTTGACGCAATTAAATGCTCACAGATCCGAGATGTACTACGCCAGGCCAGTTGCAATGAAGATGAGATATGACTAGTTAGACTACTGCTTGCAGACACCAAGCTGAGAGTACGAGTCAAGTCTGTAGAGTTTGAGACATCAATCGGCTCCCCACAGGGAGATGGTCTATCTCCTGTGTGTTTAACCTGTTACTGTGCTGCTGCATTGAAAGCCATGTGGGGAAGTTCCACAAGACCCCCCCCCCCCCCCCACCCCCTGTCAATACTGTGTATGCCACTAGAGATGGAATATGCCGACGATGTGGACTTCATAGATGAGGAAAAGAAACCCCTTGACGAACTTCTCCTAATAGCTACAAGCAAACAAAAAATTGAGAATCTCTTTATGAATGTATCCTAAACAGAGTTCACCCATATATACCTATCTACAAAGTATGAAACTAAAGAAAATGATGATCCACTTCGTGGCAGCGAACCATGGAGCAAAAGTAAAATCCTGGGCTCACTGCTTTGCAGTACTGCTGGCATCGCTGTTTGGTCATGTTTTAAGGATGCCAGAAGTCACACTTGCACAGAGCATTGGAATTTGCCTTACTAGGAGCTAGCAAATATAAAGCCAGAAATGGACGTCGTGGCATAAATCTGCTAAGCGTTCTACGAGGTGGCCTCCGGACAGCAGGACTCGGTACACTCAAATCAAGAATGGACCTGAGGAAGCTAAAGAATTTGGCTGAGGACATGACATAGTGGGCAAAAGCGAAGAAGGACTGATTGCAGCTGTAGGATGTATCTACTACTAAAGCTGCAGAATACAGTAATCATACATCATAACAGAGTGAATATAGGTTTGTTAAGCGATGACAGAATGAATATATTGTTAAGCAATGATGTTTTTATATAGAGCCCCACTGCGACTGTTAAATCAAAAACCTGAATGCTTTTGGTCAACAACAAATAATGATGTCATAAGCACACAATTATGATGCTATGAATCAAAATATACACTTCCGGCTCCAAAAACATGTGTATGACATCAACTTATATTAATAAATTTATTTTTTTTACAAATCAATAATGACAATGCGGATAGTCACTTCATTGGATACTTGAGTACAGGCATGCACAATAAAGATTTGCAATATTACGCTCATATTATGTTATACACCTGCATGATTCAGGCAAGTCTATCTGCCGATGTCTAAATGGTGATATTTTTCTTGGCGTCTGAGTTTGTATGAAGAGTAGATCAATTACGTCACATCTAGTCTGTAGGCACAATCATGATGACGTATTACAGCTGTCATCAACATTGAAAAGTCTATCGAACTTACGAATTGTATGTCTTTGATGGATTTACAATTTACTAAAGATTGTGTTGAGTATTTTGAAACTAGATTGGCTGGAAGCTGTTACTGCTATGGGTTTTCAAAAATACTCAACAGCTTACCTGTGTAGTTACCTTGAAATTGGGATTCTGGGAATTGAGGATTAAAAGTATATAAATCGATTCCAACAGGCATACGAAGAGGAGGGAGCTTAGCTAGAAATGAATCCATTTATCAACCCTTTGACCCTTGAGTTTGTTCAAGAAAATGTCAATTTGCAGACCAAGAGAAGACTATTTTTGAAAATTTACCACTAGAATGACTAACTCGGTTATCGAGCCAGTCATTCCAGTGGGAGTCTTCTCTTAGTCTGCAAATGGGCATTTCTCAAGACCACTGCAGAAGTCATTTTTGGATGATATGAGCGTTATTTGACCACGGAGTAAAGTGTGTGTATGCGTGCACTTACGTGCATACACGTGTCTGTGCATGGGTGCGTATGCTGTACAAACTGACACTGAGGGTAGATGATGATGCGGTTCTAGGCCCATTATTGAGCATAAACATATACATAGTGGG
The DNA here is from genome assembly GCA_034401795.1 of Chaetoderma sp. LZ-2023a. NCBI lineage: Eukaryota > Metazoa > Mollusca > Caudofoveata > Chaetodermatida > Chaetodermatidae > Chaetoderma > Chaetoderma sp. LZ-2023a. The sequence continues at coordinate 19,372,624 of CM067374.1, forward strand.
CAGCAATGTTATGTTTGACCATAGTATGTTTATCTTCATTGACGAGCCTTATTCGTGTCATATGTATCCCTGTGTCCACGTGAGACTCTATACCTGTCCTACATAAAATAATAAATATGGTGAAATGTTGTGTTTTAGGAGCCGTGGAAATCCTCAGAGATATAGAGAACATCGACTTCAATTTACTCATTAGTGGAAAGATTTGCAAAGACGATCTGAGTCGAGTAAAGCGATTGGCCAGGACAGATATAGTACGGATACCAGTCTTCATGAGGGATATTGTGAAATATAAAAGGAATCTAAGACATATAGCTAGAGTTAATGGTCTAATCGAGAAGCCTGTTCCAAGATCACTCACACTTGATCCGCCTAATATAGATGAGAAGTTGAGGAAGGTAGCTCAAGACATCGTTTCAACAACATCATTAAGGGACAATGTTATCAAGGATACGACATCTGAGAGAACGTTGCATAGCAGCGAAAGGAAACGCAATAGTGCAAAAAGTAAAACCGGAAACAAACCAAGAAGTAATTCTTACTCACAATCATATCCTTATGTGCCTGAGAAGGGGTGCAGTAGCAGTAGTGGCAGCACTGGGCAATCTGTGCAACAGTTGAGCAAACAGCTTCCATACAGATATCAAGCTTTAACAGCAGTCGATGTATCCTCTTTGGAACAGGTTAAGTGCATAGAAAAACGTAGAACATGTGATTATTGTAAGGAAGGTTTTATGGAAGGAGCGGGCGGTTTCATTTACCCAGAGAGCCCTGGAAACTTACTGTGTGAGAATGAACGTTGTGACTGTGCCAATGCGACAAGTTTTATAGAAGCTCAGGAACAAATGGCCGCAGTGTGCCTAAAGCCGATATCTAGCATACCAGCTAAACGAAAAAATACACCACCTAAAAAGCAGTCTCGTTCAAAGTCTAATGTTAAGAAGAAAGTTGCAATTGTTAGCTGTCAGAGTATTACAGATACGTTAGAAAAGCAGCTATGTTTGAAATATGAAAAAAATACACGTATCAATAGCAATGGGGACAGAAAGAAGCGTCGAAACTCATACCACAATGTGTGCAAAGGGACTACAACTCAACATAAAGTAACAACGGATTGGTGCACCACCCAACCTACCTATATATCTGATGCATGTCAAATACATAAAATTAATAGTGAAACCAAAAGTGTTAAATTCACACTTTGACGAAAATTCAATAAAGCTATTTATTAACAAGTCTAATAATGAAATGACAAACTAAAGATAGTGTCTTCTTGTCTTGTGTAATATGCCCAACTGAATATATGTGTCCTATTGCTGTGTATGTAGTCTCATGTCGATTAGTCATTTAGTGCTACGTTGAAGTTATGACAATACGTTTTGAATGTTGAATCACTCAATGATAGACCGACATAATTGCAGTCTCTTTCTTTGTCAACCCACCAAACTGCCCCTCAGCGTGTTGTTTGCACAAATATGAACAATAAGATGTGAGAGATAACGAGGCTCTCTTTGTCTCTCACACCTAATTGTCCAGAATTGTGTGTGTGTGTGTGAGAGAGAGAGAGAGAGAGAGAGAGAGAGAGAGAGAGAGAGAGAGAGAGAGAGAGAGAGAGAGAGCATTTGTAACAACAGCTTATGATAGAACTTGTCAAGGAGTCTCACTTGTTTTGTTAAGAGTAAGTATATCAATCCCATGTAGCAGAACTGCAAGGACATAGACTTCTGTCAGATGCATGCATGCCAAGGATGTTATGCCATTTATCCCATGAAGCCCTGCTCCCATAAGCGAATAGATAGCACGCCTGGCTTTCCTGATGTTTTCACCTACTGTAAGGCGAGCATTTATAAGTTGATCACTTCATTGTATCCATAAGTGAGATGCACAGCCTGGTGCAGATACCTCCACATCACCTAAGAGGAATGGAGTCCTCTCCTTGTTACAGTCAGAGAGAATGACAGATTTCTTTGGCTAGGACTAATAAAATTGGTTAACACTGACTAGAAATATTCAACAGATTCTTCAGGTTGTTTTCACTATTTGTTATTAGGCTGACGTCATCTGCACAGGATGGTGCCGCACAATGCACTGTTCCAATGCTAGCTCCATTACCTGAGGCATCGAAGGGATCAAGCAGGTCATTGATGTACAGCTTGAACACGTCTGTTGACAGTATTCCTCCATGTCTAACACCTTGCATAAAGGGAATTCGATCTGAATACTGGCCATGCCATTTTACTCTGGTAGTAGCATTCATGTGGAGGTCTCTGATGAGGATCCATGTAACACCTTTTAGGCCAGCACAATAGAGTTTGTTCACAAGACCCGCATGGTTCACCATGTCAAATGCTGATTTGGTATTGGGAAGGGCAACGTAGTTACTGAGCCTTTTGCTTCGCGACTCAGCACTACACTCTTGTAGCAGCCGAGCACTATACATAGGCGATATCCCCGAGGTGAAACCAAACTGTAACTGGTTCTGAAGCGTGGGTATTTTCTGCTGTATGCGAAGCTTAAGCACCATCTCTAGGCTTTTGCAGATCATTGACGTCACCGTTATCCCGTGATATGAGGCTTGGTTTGGACTTCCCTTCTTCTTGTAGACTAGTGTTAGCAGACTAACTTTATGGACATCAGGAATGGTATTAGGTGACCAATGGCATTGAGAATCAGAGTCACTAGATAAATTGCTGCAGCTCCACCCTCTCTCAGGTGCTCAGTTGAGATACTGTCTACATCAGCGGACTTGCAGCTGTTCAACCACTGGGCTACTTTCATCACCTCCGACTGTATAAGTGAATGGGATAAAATCATCCATTTCGGAAGAGAGGTCACTGAGTACAATTCTCCCTTTCTTGAGTCGTTGCTTGAGGTACTCATTGGAGTACCAACTTGCACAGTGTGAGTGCCACCCTTCTAAAATTTGATCTGCCGGGAATGTAGTGTCCTGCACTTTGAGTTCTGCTATCTTGGATGCTGTACTACTACGTTGCATACATATTAGTTTGTAGAACAGCTTCTAATCTCTGTTCTTAGCTTCGAGAAGTTTCTGGCTGTCTGCATCATGCCTAGCAGCTTGAAGCTTGCACTGAGATTGCTGTAGCAGTGCTTTTGACCTCCGTCTACGAATGGTAGCTGGGTGATTTTGATCACTTGGTCTGTCGCAGATCTTCCATTGTGGAATGCATTTTTACTTTCTATCATAGCTCTTGCAAATTCATCATTCCATAGCCGGAGAGTTGTTCTTTGTTTATTGGTTGATATTGGTGCAGCGGCCTTTGTAGCATAATTAAGGTATCACGAAGCTTAGTAAATCGTACATGCTAATCATCTCTGGCTTGTACTCCTGAAGAGATGTTTGCACATAATCTGTCACCATGAGTAGTATTGCGGCATGGTAGGCGCCCACTCTCATTGGTTGAGAGCTCTGTGACGTCATCTCATTAGCATATTATCCCACGCTCATACATACACCCATATATGGGCATAACGGGTATGGGCTAATATGCTAATGAGATAACGTCACAGAGCTCTCGACCAATGAGAGTGGGCGCCTACCTCCATGGCTAAACTACTACCATGTGCGGTCCTGTTTATGCGGCTGGTGAGAAAATATAGCTAGAGAGTCGAATATATGGAATCAGAAGCGTTCTACCACCATCCAGCGGCCACCATTCTGTGATTCGTGGGACCATCCACCTCACTGTCAGGAGATACATTAGCCCAGGGGGTTATGTACCCGAGTATTTTTCTGATTGAGGTAACATTCAAAAGGGTCTCTAGCCAGGACACAGCATGTAAAAACTGGTCTATGCAAGATGGCACATTGCTGTGAAATATCGTGGCTCTACTCTCACTGTCATTGCAGTATTTTTTGCTTACACACTTGTCATTGCTGATACGACCTTCCAGAGCATCTGTATGTCGGTCATGTGTCTCGTCCTCTACCCTAACCATTGCTGCAGTTCCTGGTGTAATGGAGACGGGGTAGAATTTATCGACATGGGGCAATGGCAAGAATAGATTTTTCTAGGTGGAGTAGTTTTCCCTGTTCGATGCCAGGGGGATTATTTAGGTAAATAATGATATGAAAATTAAATGAATATCACTGGAGTATTAAATGGAAATAGGACTGGAAAATTAAATATTTGGTCATTCTACCCCATTTTCTGTAGATATCTCCACAGAAAATCACTGATTTTCCTAGGTTATATATATATATATATATATATATATATTCCCAGTGAATACCTTTATCTGTAACACAATTATTTGCTTTTTAACATCGCAATAATGTTGAACTGTGGTCTACACCATTTTGTCTCCTCAAGAGATAGTGTGTGACGTCATGTACGTGCAGACACACCACCGTGTTTATCCTTTTCATGTTGAATATTTTGAAACTAATTTAACTGGAAATTTGTTGCCTATGGCAAATCTGTGTCAAAATACACTGCTTAATTATCGACTATTTACCTATTGGGCGGGATAATGTCTTTATTTTAGCATTTTGCTATGAAAAGATCTCTGTTATAGCCACTACGTCATTGAAATTTTCTATCTTCATTAGGATATTAGTTGTGTATCAACGCCATATTATTTCATGTGTACTGTAATGGCATGCTCGAAAGTAATTAATAGGATTTTTAGCCATGCCCGCCCATCTCTAGTTAAGCTCCACCGACACTTCGCCGTGTTGGGATTGATCGATCGCCGTTTGCCCTAACTATCAATTTCTTGAAAAACATACAGGTGAGCTGTTGAATATTTTGTAACTAATTTGACTTGGAGCTGTTGCTGCCTATGGCAGCAACAGTGCCCAGTCAAATTAGTTTCAAAATATTCAACAGAATATTTATTAAATGGCAAAAACACAATTTGTACAACAACGCATAGCCCATCTTCAAATATGCGTTCATGACGTACTTATCGACGTCATTCATGACATCTTTCATTATGATGTCATTCTACATGTCACGTAGTTGAGTATGACATCATATGATGGGTTGATAAAGTGTAAAGGTCTAATCAGAAAAAACAGACTAGAGAAGGAACTAGAGAAAGTATAGATAGAAGCAGTTATAAAACATGGTATCTGTCACACATAAGTCTGTCTACGATGATTCCTCTCCCATCCCATCATCACAAATTGTCATCAGCATATAGTTGTTGGCTTTGTCAGGAAGGTTTAATGTGTAGTTTGTTTCGTGCAAGCATTAGCCAAGAAGTTGGAGCAAGTAAGACAAAAGACTTGAACAAAGTCACACTCTTAGAAAGGTAATTTCATCAAATTAAGAAAATGTAATGTAACTAGAAAAGCAATTACTATTTTAAGTTAGCACAAAGAAGTAACCGGAAAACTGAGAGTGACATCTTCTCTGGAGTGTTTTGAACAACTGGCAGCATTATGCTCATGGGAGTTTGGATGCACATAAACTAGCATTTATAATACAGACGATGCGAGGACTGAAGAAACTCATGTCTAATACAGTATGAAATTATGGCGTTCAATTGTGGTATAGTTGATGCCTTGTTTGGGCTGTTGAGCCAGGCTTCATCCATCCTCTCTAAGTCAGTATGTGTGACAAAACGCAATCCAAAACCGCTTTAATGGATTGAAAGTTGAGAAGTCTGTCACTGATTGTATGCGAGGCCAGAGAAGTTTGAAAAACACCTTTGAGAGAGTGTCTATCACATGGATGGCTGTCCATGGTCATGAGGCCAGATGGTGATCACTATCAACGTGATAGCATCCCCAGCAATTCTCTTATTCATGAAATACATCAACATTCCAGCTATTCTTTAGACAGCTATGGTGAGCATTTGTATTGCGAGTTATTACCCTCGCCCTATAAGCAGAAGAGGGTGTTGCGATTGGGTCCTGTCTGTCTGTCTGTCTGTCCGTCCGTCCGTCCGTCCGTCCATCCATCCATCCATCCGTCCGTCCGTCCGTCCGTCCGTCCATCCATCCCTCTGTCCGTCCGTCTGTCTGTGTGTGCGCATGTGTGCATGCATGCGTGTGTGTAGCTCTGTATCTAAAAACTACTGATGCGACTAATCTGCAATACCATGAAGAAGAGGATTTCCAGACTTTCAAATTTGACCATGATTCAGATTAAAGAACCCCACCCCCATATTAGGTCTACGGTCTTTCCAACCGTAGTTGTCTTGGCTTCTTTCTTACTCTATCGCTAACATGGCAAACAAATTCCCCTGCTCATCCGGTAAGAGACCTGTTAGAACTAATCAAAAGGCCTTATTATGTGACATGTGTTCGGAGTGGGTTCACTTAGGATGATCTAAACTCACTGCTTCAGATTATTTCCATCTTGAGTCAAATGACCAACCATGGTTGCGTCTGAACTGCAACAAATCTCTATTTGTGATACCACTGCTCAAAAAACCATCTCTGGACTCTAACCTTCTTAACAACTACCGACCGGTATCGAATCTAACATATCTATCAAAACTGTTAGAAAAAGTGATTGCAGAACGACTTCAGAATCACCTAGAAGTAAATAACCTACGTGAGTTGTACCAAAGTGCCTACCGCAAGCTTCATAGCACAGAGACGGCTTTACTACGTGTGCAGAACGATATATTATGTTCTATGGACAATCGTATGTGTGTGCTATTAACACTCCTAGACCTATCTGCAGCCTTCGATACGATAGATCATACAACTATGCTATCACGACTAGCAGAACTGGGCATATCTGGTACATCACTGAGTTGGTTCAAATCCTATTTAACATGTCGCTATCAAACAATCACATTAAATGAAGCTAGGTCATCTCAGTATGAGTTGCTCTCTGGTGTGCCGCAGGGGTCTGTGCTCGGGCCTATATTATTCACTATCTACACGGCACCACTGGGACGACTTCTAGACGCACGTGGAATGAGCTATCACTTCTACGCCGATGATACTCAGCTGTATCTAGCTTTTCACACACCCAACCAATTGAATGCCCGGGAAATTCTGGAGGACTGTATTCGCGATGTGAAACTTTGGATGTTAAACAACCTTTTGCAACTCAACGAGAAAAAGACAGAAATAATTATGATCGCTTCCCGTCACTTGAGACCAAAAATAGAAATTGAATCGGTTCATATCGGTTGGGCCAACATTCCTTTTAGTGTTAATGCGAGAAATATTGGCGTAGTCTTTGACAATACTATGTCTATGGAAAGCCATGTGACGTCGATCTGTAAATCTATATTTCTGAACACTCGCAACATCGGTAAAATTAGGAAATTGCTAGACTATAATGCAGTCAATACCCTCGTCCACGCAACCATTACATCAAGGCTGGACAATTGCAATTCTCTTCTCACAGGCATATCATCATCGCAGTTACAACGTCTCCAACGAGCACAAAATACGGCAGCCCGGTTAATAACCAGAACAAAAGTGCATGAACACATTCGACCAGTCCTCAAAGAGCTACACTGGCTGCCAGTGGAACAACGCATCGAATTTAAGGTCGCACTTTTCGTGTTCAAATGCCTACATGACTTAGCCCCACCGTATTTATCATCACTCATAACTAGACGAATAGCACCGAGAGCACTAAGATCGAGTGAACAGCTACTCTGCGTAGTACCCAATTCCAATTTTGTCATTGGAGAGCGTGCTTTCTCCATAGCTGGACCAAAACTTTGGAACGACCTTCCATCCAACATTCAAAACAGCAACAATGTTGAGGCTTTCAAAACTCTTCTAAAAACCCATTTGTTCCAAAAAGCATATTTCACTATTTTAAATTAGCTTTAACTTTTGTAAAGCGCCTTTGGGCAGTTAATTCTGGAATTGGCGCTATATAAATGCATACATACATACATACATATTCCATTTCAATCACATTAATGATGACACTGACTACACACTTGCAATCATGAATCCACATGTTGAATATAAGTACACAGAGCACATACAAGCAGAGTTGACCTTATGCATCCTTTTGTACGCATAAAAATGGCAGAGGGATGCAAAAAAATTAACCCTCTGCGTCCCCGAGGACGCACGAGGGATGCAGTGAAAAAGTGTAACGGAAACTGGTAACTTTGCGTGTGCTTAATTATCGATTATATTATCGTGTGTGTATATTTATTTGTGCATGTTTTTACTTAAAAAATATACCTAATTTATTGTGTGTTCAATAAAAACGAACTTACTGCGTTGTTTAAGACTATGATTTGTTGTATGTTTTCTTGCACAACTCAAAGTTGTTACTGGCCATAAATCAGATTCAGCCACCACATTTAAGTGCAAACACAATCCCCAAATCATCCTTAGTATTCCATTTGATCTAATTTTTTTATTATAAATAATGAGTTTACAAGCCCGATGTTAGTCGCCTTGTTTGGCCTACAAATTGCAAAAAATACCCGCCATGTTTCTGTCTCTTGCGCTAAACGTCAGTGTGACGTGTCAGTATTTGATTGGATAACAGTGGAATCTCCCTCTAGAGGAACTCACGCTTGAGAAATCCAATACAACTGATCAAGCATATACAAACGTGTCTCGTCGTCTTAACCCTTTCACAGATCAGAACATTGAACAGATCACAAAGTTGTTATCACTAATCTGTTGAATATTTTGAAATTAATTTGCGCATGCCTACTTGCCTAAAGCAGCAACGACTTACAGGCAAAGTATTTTTTTTCTAATTACTTATCAAAATATTTAATGGATGAAGGAATGTATGGAAGATATTGTGATATCTTTTACATTTGAACGGTCATTTGACGGATTAGAGGCGGTGAATTTGTATTGCTGTTTGAATAACGGTATCAATACGCACTATAAGCCGTACTTTATTTAGCAATAGCGGCTGATTGATTGACTGATGGATTAGTGTTTATAATGTTTAACAATACTCATTCCAGTTACATTATAAAAATATGCGCGCATTATATCGAAGTAGGTCAAGTCGTCCTTGAGCAAACGCACCCCAGATCTTCTGAATTTTTCAATTCGTCCAAAGTCAACTTAGGGTTTTATAGAAAAACTAATGCAATGGGCTTTGCTAATTACTAATGTGGTGGTCTTTGGAAATGTTAATCATACAAGGTTGTCCATGTAGGTTGGTTGGTTTATCAGAAAACAAACAAGTACAGTGCTTTAAGTTATTGTTTATTGACATGCAGTTCAAATGTTAGTAGTTAAATATACAAGGGCCATTTCAATAGATCGATTTTAGCCACCATTGTAGATCACAGAATACATATTTTTGAAAATTTACCAATGGAATGACTGCCATTGTTTAAAGCCAGTCATTCCAGTGTTAAACTGTCAAAAATAGGTATTTTGGTGATCTACAATGGTGGCCAAAGGTGTAAAGTGCTAAGGGTTAATAAACTATGCATAGTTAATATTCTCTATATATACATTAACAGTATTTACACAATGTCATAACTAGTGCTTTCAACAGGTTTAATAAAGTGTTTTATAATTAGATCAACGTGTTGTGTTTTTTTAAGAAAAAAACATGGGACCCCCATATTTCAGATGAGGACTCCATGGGACCCCCAGATTTTACAGTGGGACCCCCAAATCTGAGAGTGTGGGGTCCTTGGGACCACCAAAAATTAGATGTTGTGGGCAACACTGCATACAAGACCTAATTCTAAATCCCTTCAAACTTAACACCTACACATATAGAGATATCAGCTCAAAAGATGCTAGACCTGACTTTTCCATACCTCCACACACCTGTAATTACACGCTTCTAAGCAAATTTAATGACTATGATAAATAGTAAAGAAAGCATTACGCTCTCCCTCATGCACGCAAACACTCGATCGATACTAAAGAACAATGACAAATTAAATAATTTCCTAGATATGAGTGCACATGAGTTTGGGATTATTGGAATTACAGAGACTTGGCTAAAAATAAACCCACCTACTACTCTAGTTAACAAGAATAACAATACATTTATCGAAAAGCACAGACCTGACAAAATTAACAAGGATGGTGGAGGTGGTGTGAGCATGTACATAAAAAACACTGTTCAATTCATTGTGGGTGAAAACCTTTCTATGATCGAAGAATACATTGAAACAATATTTATTGAAATTCCGACTCAAAAAGGTAGACATAAAATTGTTGGTACAATCTACAGGCTTCCTGACAGCGAGAACAAACAATTCATTGAAGCATTAAGCAGAATTATGGATATACTACAAAAGGAAACTAAAACAGCTTACCTTATGGTTGATTTCAATATTGATCTGCAGCAACAGAAATGTTGTCATACCAAAGACTTCATTAACTTATTATGTACCTACATTTACTATCCGACAATAACCAAACAAACTAGAATAACCGAATCTATGGCGACCGTCATTGACAACATATGCTGCAATAATATTAATCACAATATCAGTCAAATTCATGTCAGAATTTGTGTAACTAATATTTCAGATCATTTACCTATATTTCTCCTAGAAAAGCAACAAACACATCAGAAACATTTCGAGCAGGGAAAATTTTAATGCAGAGATTACTGTCAGGTCAACATTGAAACATTCAAAAGGTCTATGTCAGAGGTCGATTGGAGCATAGTAACAGACATTCAGTCTTGTGAGAATGCCTACAACAGATTTTATGACATCTGCACGACTACTTTTTTAGCAAAGCTTTCCAATGAAAGAAAGTAAAAAATATAAGTACAACCCAACTAAACTTTGGCTTACAAATGGATTAATAGCTGCCTGTCATACAAAACATCAGCTTTACTTAACATTTATCAAGTGTCAAACTAAATACAATGAAATTCAGTCTTAAAAACATAGAAATAAATTAGACCAAATATTGAAAACAGCTAAGAAAACATATTATCACAAGAAATTCGAACAGTCTAAAAATTACATAAAAAAACATGGAAAACCATTGAATCACTTGTAAATAAGACCAATACAGCACAACAGTCACAATTTTTTCACAAGAATAAGGTCATTACAGATAAGTTCGAAATGGCCAATGGATTCAATGATTAATTTCGTAAATATAGGACCAGAACTTTCGAACAAAATCCAGTGAACATCCAAGAAAAGAATTTCTGATTACCTTGCAGGCAGCTATCAATCATCATTCTTCGTCAACCCTACTAACACTGACAAGATCTTTAACATTCTACACAGACTCAACCCATCCAGAAGTGCCGGAATCGATGGTTTTAAGTGGCACATTTATAAAAAAAACTGTGTTATGGATAGCCTCATCCCACTCAGCCACATTTGCAACTTATCCCTAGCACAACGCACATCAACACTAAAAATAGCATGTGTTACACCAATTTTTAAAGCAAAGAATTCCACTAATTTCTCAAACTGCAGGCCAGTCTCCATGCTTCCAATTTTCTCCAAGTTACTGGAGCGCCTAATGTACAATCGACTGACAACTTACCTGGACAAAAAGTCAATTTTATACAAATCGCAATATGGATTTCGTGAGAAACATTCAACAATGCATGCGATAGCTGAAATGACCAAAAAAAATTTATTGAATCACTGGAAAAAACATAAGTATAATAGGCATCTTCTTAGACCTTTCAAAAGCTTTCGACATCATCAACCACCAGATCTTACTATAAAAGCTTGACTATTATGGTATAAGAGGCAGTGCATTCACCTGGTTTCAGAACTACCTAAATAAAAGAACACAATGCGTACAATATAATGAGATATGCTCTGAAAACAGGCAATTAACTCGTGGTGTTCCTCAGGGATCTGTTCTTGGCCCTCCGCTGTTCCTTCTTTACATGAATGATCCACCTAACATATGCAAGCACATGCCATTAATACTGTTCGCTGATGACACAAATGCTTTTTAATGTGATGACAACATAGACACCTTATACAAAAAAGCAAATAAGTAAATGGAAGAAATTACTAACTGGTTTGCAATAAACAAATTATCATTGACTGTTGACAAAACAAATTATATGTTATTTACAAATCTCAAACTAAAAAACTAAACCTAACAGCAAAGGTGGCAAGAGCCATAGGTGTCATACAAAGACTAAAACCTTACATGACACCAGCTACAAATAAAACTCTATACTGCACCCTTGTTCTTCCGCATCTCACCTACTGTAATGCTATCTGGACGAATACACACAAAAGCAACCTAACAAAACAACAACACCTTCAGAAGAAAGGACTAAAACTCTTTTCTAAGCCAGCAAAGGGCCAGAATATATTCAAGTAAGAAAAAGTATTAAAAGTAACGGACTTAGCCAACTACAGATGTATACCATTGTAAGGGAGTTTCACCACAATACATTACCACAATCCATAGCTTCCAATTTCACACAAAGCACTGACATCCACAAACCCAACACTGGGACAAAACACAATCTACATACTCAATGTACACGAACAGAAATAGGAAAACGACGAATTACAATAACAGCCACAAAACTATGGAACAGCACCAATACAAAAGTACGAGATAGTATATTAAGCCAAAAATCCTTTAAGAAGATTGCCAGGGAATCTATGATCAGCAAATACTAAATTAATATATTTATATATGATGTTCACAGATTCTCTGCTAATTAATGATAATACAAACCTAAGGCATCCCACCATCACCACCACCACTATAGATAAACCAACCTAACCTAATAATTGAAGTCTAAACATGCATAAACAGACTTTACAGTTTACTTTAACTACTACTACTACTACTACTACTACTACTACTACTACTACTACTACTACTACTACTACTACTACTACTACTACTATTACAGATTACTTTAACTACTACTACTACTACTACTACTACTACTACTACTACTACTACTACTACTACTACTACTACTACTACTACTACTACTACTACTACTACACTTAAATAGCCCACACACGATCAACGCATTTGCCGATTCTTTAACAACTCTACCTATCTCTACTTTATACTACAGTGATGAGTTTTTCCCTGCCCCTCCCCACCCCACCCCACCGCACCCTCAGCAGAATACAAAAGTCAGATATATTAATAAACCGCTCCAAAGTAAATTTAAATAAAATACGATAATGGTGTAATTAGGGAGTACATGTATAATATATGTTTATTTGTGTCAGTAACTATGTATGTGTATATGTAAATATGAATGCCATAAATATGTGTTTGAATGTCGCGTGTTTTATGTTTGTGCACATAGTGGCATATATCTATGTAAACGCCAAAGCAGGGGCAGCCCTACCCACCCACTGCTTAGTGGAAGTCCGGGAGTCCTATGCTCCCAAAGTCCATGTCTGGACTCCACAAAACATACCAAGAAAGTCATGGACTTCCTATTTTTGGCCCTGATATCTCTAAAAACAATAAGTGTAACCAAATTATATGTATTTGAACCATTTTAGACCTCCATGTTTCTAGCTTGGACTCCGTGCGGTGCGTGCGTGCGTGCGTGCGTGCGTGCGTGCGTGCGTGCGTGCGTGCGTGCGTGCGTGCGTGCGTGCGTGCGTGCGTGCGTGCGTGCGTGCGTGCGTGCGTGCGTGTGCGTGCGTGCGTGCGTGCGTGTGTGTATATGGGCCTACTTTAGTTAATTTACTGGCTATTAATACCAGAAGGGTAGTGAAGTCCCTGTATAAGTATTCAGATCAAGGTAACTTTTTAGCATTCTGTCATTGTGCCATTGTCTTGTGATATGTGTCATATATATGTTAATGTACAAATGTTTTGTAATATGTGTAAGGAGTCCATCGCTCCATAGGCCATGCTTTTGATGGACTACCTGTTTAGAATCTATTTATATATATAGAAAAACCATGAAATAAAGCAACTTTGAATCTTGAATAAGGAAGTTAGGTCCTTATTCACTGATCGTGAGTGTTGTGAGTAAACTCTGCTTTTTGACTTCAGTGAATTAAAATATTGTACAGCTTGCCATCGTTGCTTTAAGGGCGAAGTGCTGAAAAACACAAATGGTGAAACCCAATATCTGTTCAAAAGTAAAATCTTGTGAAATATGCTTTAAGCATACAACTGGAAAACCACGTCAATATTTGTCGGCAATTTAAATAAAGCCATTCAAGGATTATTGCTATCATTACAGGCTATCCAAATCACTTATTAGAAGCATTTGAATGGACAAGAAAGTTTTAAAATGTAATACAAAAATGTATTTCTTGCAATGGAATCGCATTTGACTCTGGTGGCCATTTCCTAAACTGTATTATTCCTTATTGTGTTCGTGCACAATATATAGATAAAAATACTGATAAATGATGTAGGATTTAAGCCTATCTAAAAGTTGAAAGCTATTATGATAATGCTAGGCATACAAAAGAAAATTCTTTATAAGTGGCATATTTGCATAGCGCATAATTCTCATGGATTCAGCCCTCATTTTGTCCTGAGTGGTGTATGCCGGTTTAACAATGCTACTCGTTTCCTGCGATTATATAATAAGTGACATGTTGGTACCATCTGTGTTGTATCTCGCAAAAAAATACCTAACCTATCCTTAACTATATGATAGGTACCCCTGTAAAGGAGGAGTCCTAGCGGGGCTAACTAGTTTAATATAAACTAATGCCTCAAGCGACCCAATAAATTGGTTTTGCGAGAGGGAAGTGCCTCTCGCGGGCCTCCATCACATGAAAATGTCTACCACGTCGTAGTGGAGGGGACGAGACGGGCGAGACTATACTCCCATCTAGAATAATGCTAAAGTGTATTAAATTATATGTGTAATTATTTATATATGGATGCACGCTGTATTACAGAATCTGACACCATCATCTCTTAAGCTAGTCACTGGTTTAGTCAACGCCTGTTACTTTGGCTGTCTTTCTTGAGAAGCTAGGCTAACCCTTAGTTATTTAGTCCAATCACATATGGTTTATGCTCCAAACAGCTTAGGCCTACTTAGCTTTAATAAGGGGTTGCCTTCCTGGCGAATGAGCCCAGGTAGCCATCTCGGCATGTATCCATTGGACCACTCCCTCAAGCCGGTAGTGCGTACATGTTGCCTGCCGACGAGTCCGAAGCCGATGGGTGACTTCTAACCACGTGTCAGCACAACCACGAATAACAAGATAAGGACAGGATAACACACAAAAGCATTGAGAAATCAGCATATCCATTTACGGTGGAACCTGAAGAAGCGGGTGGCAGACTGTGGTGACCTTCCAAGATGGCGTGGAGAGCTAGTTGTCATCTCCCAGTCACTGTGGCATTAGTCTGCAAACTGCGTTTTCAGCTGGTGCCCATCATGTTGAGAGTGAACTATATGAGATTCACTCCATCGGGGATAATGTTTATCTGCGGTAGGGTTATGTAGCTGCCCTGAGGTTTACTGCTGGGCCAGTCCTACTATAATTAACATTTGCGCAGTGAATCCTACTTTGGCGTAAAGAAGTCCTGAGGCACCGGCGAGGGTATAGGGGAAGTGTGTGAGTCGTCGCCATTTCGATTCTAGCTGTCGAGAAACCTCTGCAATTTCCCGGGTCAGCTCTAAGCAAACCGGCGGAAGGGACTACCAAACAATTAGTCGGCCAGAGGGCCAGAGAGTTGTAGAAATAGAAGCTGCTCTAGGAATTTAGAAGGCCTTAATGTTAGTGGCCAATTATGGAAACCGGCTAGCTATGCTGATGTCAGCATAGCCAGGAAAGAGGCTTTACATTAAACAGTTGTCCCTAACTACTTAATCCTAACAAAATATCTGAGCTAATACTAGTTAGGTTTAGTTGCCGTATCCCGAGTCTACTGGCGAGGCACGAGAGATGGCTCTAGTGAAAAATGTGTTGCCATATTAGAAAAGCTAGTTGTGCATTTATTGAAGCTGCATAGAATAGTTTAAGCGTTGTGCGGTTTAATATAGAAAACTATTTAACTTAACGAAATGAAAAAGTATTTAACAGTCTAAATGGCACTCGCCATACTACAATTTATACAATACAATTAGGTCTAACTGAGCTATGGCGCCTCCTTGTAATCAGCACTAGTAAAAAGAAAATAACTATATTGCAAGAAAAATGATGAGCGCCTCTTGGTCATCAGCGCAAAGTTAATTTACGTCATAGTTGTTAGTTGGCGCCTGTTAGTCATCAACACATGTTGGCCAGTAGGTTGTGGGCGCCTGTTAGTCATCAGTGCATGTTGGCTAGGAGTCTGTTGGCATGGTCTTTGGGAAGCAATGCTGCAGTAGAGTGGTGGGCGCTTCATAGTCATTGGCACAAATAAAAGCACAAAGTAATTAGTCCAATTTACTGAAATGGTAGATGCACACAATCTTGGTGCAGCAGTCAAGTTGCCTCTATTGATGAAGAGGCTAAGTTTATAGTGGTCATGGTACGAGATGATCAGCACCGCTTGGCTCAGTTAAAACAGTTGTCAAAGCATTATAAAGCACTTGATACGTGTATGACTGTATCTACCACTTTTTGGCGTGGTACGGCAGGTTTGGCAAGATATCAGTATAGGCCAATCATTTCACATGATGTTTATGATGTTAAAAGCCAAAAGAGTTGGCGTAACCAATAGGTCACAGCGATGTAGTTGGCGGGGGTGACCTGATTTTAATTGTTATATAACCCCTGAATAGGGATTCCAAAAACTGTACATTGGCAACTCGCCGACGGCGTCTTCCCAGCCTGGCCTCAGCTGTGGATATGGCTTATGCTGGTGTGGAGTGCTTAGAGCGAGCTCTGCATAGGAAGCATAGTGGAATGTCTTCCACACTGGACTGTCGTCCCGACCCAACTGAGGAACGCTTGATTGATTTGGTTGGCATATAGTTCGAGTCCCTGTTAAACGAGTCCCATTCACGGATAACTGA
Organism: Chaetoderma sp. LZ-2023a; assembly: GCA_034401795.1. Taxonomy (NCBI): domain Eukaryota; kingdom Metazoa; phylum Mollusca; class Caudofoveata; order Chaetodermatida; family Chaetodermatidae; genus Chaetoderma; species Chaetoderma sp. LZ-2023a. The sequence goes on from CM067374.1 coordinate 19,389,423, forward strand.
GGAATGCAGCCAGTGTGACTCTTTATATACTATATGGTGACTAATCAGCAGTCATCATAGTAGACCTGGAGCAATCATAGTGCACTAAGGGAAGGAAAGTTCATGAGAGTAACACGTGCTTATGACGTCACGGTACCTTCACTCTATCTACATGTGCATGATGGCGATCTAAACCAACTTAGAAGCATTTAGAAGGACAATTCTTGTTTTACTGATATCTCCGCCAATCTTCGGACGCTTTCAGTTCTGTAATTGGATTCGTTTGTCTTAACGAATCCTGATAATGATTCATACCAAGATGGATGGATTGGACATAGTATTAAAGATTCCCCAAAATACAGGCAATTGTATACACAAGAATGCCATCCCACACACTCCCAGTGCAGCGAGGGTAGGCTATCTCTTAGTTGCGTGCATGCGCGATAGGCACTTTTACAGACTCTATTATTCTACGCTCTCTGTACTGTGGCTACATGTGCTGGCCTATTGAACCAATCGGGGCGTGGCTGGAGAATCTCAGACTGGGATCTTTTGTAGCCGGCTGACCCAGGTCGGTTCGTACCCAACTGAGTGATCCGCACTACACCCAGACATCATTGATAATTTACAATGACATAAAGGAAGAAATTAAAGCACTAATACATGTGAATGCTGATAGTAAGGCAGAAATAAAATTAAAATTGCAGAAGGATGGTGGGGTGGCATCCAGGGTAACATTAAACGTAGGTCATTGTTTGAAATTTATTGGCACAAGTATCTGGTAAGTTGTTGGATTGGTGTGAACTAGACGGCATTGTTGCATAAGCTGGATTAGCCTCCAGTAATGCCCGTCCAAATGAGTCAACAAGCAGTTGCCATTTATTTGTGTCGTCTCTGGTCATGTTACGTCCATTACTAGCTAAACTTCACCTACTTTGTAGCTTGTATGCATGTTAGAATCGATCTGTACGCATGGTGTAATCAACTGGTATACATTGCTGATATCTGTTGACATTGTTGGGATTCCTCTCTGGTCATGTCACGTTAATTACTAGCTAAACTTCGCCTACTTTGTAGTTTGTATGTGTGTTAGAATCGATCTGTAAGCATGCTGCAATCAACTTGTATACTATGCACCCGGAATTAACAGAATCGCAACCGTGGCAGCAGTTCTCAATCAAACTAGTACCAATGTTGTTCTTTTTCTGGGGGTTTTCCTAAAAACCTAGCATTACTCTACATGACTGCATCCCAATTGCTAGTTTAAGCCTGACCTGTTAATGCCCTAAATAATTGTAATAATTCTCCCATAATTCTCATCCTGTGTATTCACTGGTTAGATAGGTTAAATATAATTAAATCACGATAATACACAATGTTTCAGCCACCTACTGACCCCAATAACCTCCCTCTCTTCAGTAGTTCCCTTGCCGTATTTCCTCCCTGTCCATATTCCCACTAACCTGGCCCATGCCCGCTAAGCTCCCTTCCTCATCCTGTAGGAAGCCTGTTAAGAATAACCAGAGAGCGCTACTATGTGACTTATGTAGCACATGGATTCATCTAAGTTGCTCCAAATTAACAACATCTGATTATCGCAAACTCGAAGCTGACAACACTTGCTGGTGATGTACCAACTGCACCAAGTCCCTTTTCCCTTACAATCATTACAATAGCAATAGAGATTTCATGTTGGCAGTTCTAAATCCATACTATGAACCTATCACCACTAAGGCTACTGACGACAAACCTCCTCCTCCAAACCCAATAGAATTGAACCTATCCTAATTTAACCACGCTAACACTAGAAATGATCTAAATATATCTGCACCAACCTGTGAATACATCCTCCCAAAACATTCAACGACAAATTAATAGGAAATAAAGAACACATGGTCTTCTCACTTCTATTTATCAACATGCAATTTCTCATGAAGAACATCGACAAGGTACAGCGTCACCTAAATATGAGAGCACGTGAATTTGGAATTATTGGAATTACAGAGCCATTTATACATGCAAATTCACCTACTAACCTTATTAATATAAAGAGCTATACATTTGTCGAAAAGCACAAAACCCCAAGCAGAGGAGATAGTGTAGGCATGCATATTAAAGAACATATCCAATTCATTGAGCGTGATGGTCTTTCTAATATAGAACAACATATTCAAACAATGTTTATCGAAATTCAAACACCAAAAGGAAAAAACTGAATTATAGGTACAATTTATAAATCACCAAAAGGCGATAAGGAACATTTTTCAACTATTAGGAAAAACTTTGGAAGCTATTCAAAAGGAAAAACAAAACCGTCTACCTCATGGGCGACTACAATATTGACCCGATGAGACAAACTTGCTTTCATAAGCAACACTTCATGAACTTACTAAATACTCATTCATTATATCCAACCATAACTAAACCGACTAGAATAGGTGATGTTTCAGCCACAATTATTATTCAGCAATATCATTAATTTCAGTAATAAATCAGAGGTAGGAATTTTCGTCACTGACACATCAGATCACCTATCAATTTTTCTTCTCAAAAGACAGCAGAGTTGCACAGAGCCATTCAAATATGAAAAAATTAAGTGCAGAGAAAAAAATCAGGTCAATATCGAAAATTTTTAAAAACACATGTCTAGTGTAAATTGGCATGCAGTTACAGACACACAGTTCTGTGAAAATATCTACACCAAGTTCCATGAAATTTGCCCGCACGTCTTCGAAAACAGCTTTCCCATGAACGAAAAGAAGAAAATTAAACACAACTCGACTAAACCATGGTTAACAACTGGACTGATAGCTGCCTCTCATAAAAACATAAACTTTATTTGACTTTTATCAAATATCAAGCAAAGCATAATGAACTGAAATTCAAGAAATACAGAAACAAGTTGGACCAACTAATCAAAACAGCAAAAAGACTTACTACCATAACAAATTTGAACAATGCAAGAATGACATAAATGAAACATGGATTATAATTAAATCACTTTTGAATAAAAAAATAAGTGCAAAATGCAACAATCACAATTTCTTTATAATAACAAAATATTAACCGATGATTTCAAAATTGCAACAGGATTCAATGACTGTTTTGTTAATATAGGTCCAACACTTTCAGATAAAATCAAATCAACATCCTTTATTAAATATAGTGATTATCTCACAGGCGACTATCAACCCTCTTTCTTCGCTAACCCAGTCACCAATGAAGAGATTTTTGACATTCTTAACAAATTAAACCGTGCACAAAGTGCTGGCATGGATGGTTTCAAGTGGAGCATTTTCAAACACTACTAAAACCCCTCAACCACATTTGTAAATTATCTTTCATTTAAGGCATGCCCCCATCAAAATTAAAAGCAGCATGAGTAACACCCATATGCAAAGCAAAGGATTCATCTAACTTCACAAACTATAGACCCATTTCAATACTTCCACTTGTCTCCAAATTAATGGAATGACTTTTGTACAATCGGCTCATTAGTTACTAAGTCAATCCTTTATACATCGTAATACGGGCTCCATGAAAGACATTCAACAATGCTAGCACTAATTGAAATGACAGATAAATAATTAACTCAATTGAAAAGAAAAGGAACATAATAGGCATTTTTTACCTTTCAAAAGCTTTTGACACTATCAATCATAAAATCTTATTAGAAAAACTTGCCTATTACGGAATCCAATGAAGTGCACGCATGTGGTTTCAAAGCCATTTAAGTGACAAAACACAATGTGTGCAATTCAATGCAACTTGCTCTGAAAACAGGAGACTAACTTGTTGTGCGCCTCAGTGGTCCATCCTTGGCCCTCCGCTGTTCCTCTTGTATATGAACACATATCACTAAAACTATTTGCTGATTACACCAATGCCTTTTGCTCTAGCAAAAAGGTAAATAAGGAAATGGAAGAAATTACAAACTGGTTTTCATTAAACTACATGAACAATACACACGGAGAGACATTGGAAAACACTGAATATCATTTGCAGTCACTAAACTATGGGACAAAACAGGAAACAGGTGAGAAAGTCCTGTCAACAAAATGATGCTGGAAAACAATATAAAATTGTCCTCTGGATGGTGGGCCAGTGGGTAGACTACTTGGCTCCCAAACACTAGGTGAATCAGTGCCATTGAATTGGCTGGGTTTGCACCTCGCTCAGGTCGAAAATTGAATAATGTAAAAATTACATTCCAATATCGACTGTGCTATATTCTAGTACAAGTGCGTCGTCAATGACAGGGTTCCTAGAACTAATGCTTGACAATAATACAAACGACTACTACCAATAGTCTATGACTAGATGGTTCCACTTGCTATTATCTTCAATAATAACTTACCATAGTAACAAGCTACAGGGTGAGCAGGAGAATGAAACCCCTCCCCTCCATCTTTATCCATTGCCCAATGATGCTCCCCCACTAGCCAACATCCTGTAAACATTATATCATCGTTATAAGCAAAATTAACCAAAAGTATGTCTATTGTCGTACCTATAATTATAGCCATTCATGTATTATTATTGAATTTGACTATGTTCTGTGATTGTCTGTTATGTAAATGTCTTGTCCTTATTTGCTATCCATATTACAAACCATAAAATCAGTATTTTATGAAACTAAAAAACAAAAAAATCCAATAACCAAGTGAAAAGCCTTCACACCGAAGCCGGCCAGAATTGGCTGCTCCCGTGGTCTTGAGATATGTTAGTCCACAGACAGAGAGAGGTCCACTTATGGAGCTTTTCCACTGGAATGACTAGCTTGATAACGGAGCCGGTCATTCCAGTGGTGAAATCTCCAGAGGTGGTCTTCACTTGGTCTACAAATTCGCAAATTTTCATTTTTGAGAATTAAAACTGTTTATGTGGATTCAAGGGTCAAAGAGTTAATAAGGAAGAACTAAATGTAATGTCTGCATTTATGAATTGTGTATGTAAGTTCTGTCTTGTCTAATTTATACATATATAATTTCTGCATATATGTGTGTACGGTGTCCGACATAACAATAGGCAATGCCTATGATTCATGAATATTGTTTATCTGGAATTATGGAATAAATAATCTTGAATCTTGTGTTAATGATTAACTAGTCCTTCTGGAGAGAATATCAATAACATCCTGCATAATAGCAAGGCGACCGTAGTAAGGAATATACTCAAGAGGAGATGGAAAGCTAGGGTGTGGTACATATTCTGGCATCATTCTTTCTGTCCATGCCTATCCGGTTCCCGTACTTATCTTGCAACAAATCTGTTAAGTCTAATCAATGTGCAATTCTATGTGATTGCTGTGGTGACTGGGTGCATCTAAGATGCTCTCAAGGCCTAACCATTTCAGATTATGAAAAACTAGAAAATTCTATTGAGCCATGGTCGTATTCCCTATATAACCAAACTATCTTCTCTTTCAGTCATTTTGAAAATGATACCGAATTCATACTTACTATTCTAGGTGACAAATATGACTACAGCACATACATAAACACAAACATATTTGTAAACCCATTCAAATAAACACATCTGATCAATGCAGATATTTCTCTGAAACCAATACTGATGGCGAAGGTCTGAATTTTCCACTTTGTGATTATATACCTCAGAAAGAATTTAATGATAATATTCTCAAGAGTACAGACACGATTTCTTTCTCAGCAATCCATATTAACATTAGATCATTGCTAAAGAACTTTGATACATTTAATAACTTTATAGATCTTAGTTCTCATGAATTTAGCGTCATAGGAATTACTGAGACCTGGCCAAAACCTGACTGACCACTGGACTTAATTAACACGCAAATTTATAAATTTTTTGAGAAGCACAGGCCCACTAAAACGGGGTCGGGTGTAGGCATTTACATAAAGTACAATATACAGTGTAATTTGAGAAATGACCTATCCATGACTGAAGAGCATATCGAAACCATTTTTATTGAAATTCCGATGGACAATACAAAAAATAAACTTATCCGTGCTACATACAGACCTCCTGGAAGTAACAATGATACATTTATCAAATCATTAGAAATAATTCTAAATACGTTACAAGATGAAAAAATATCTGCCTATATATTAGGTGACTTTAATATTGATCTACTAAAACAGCACAGCTTCTACACCCAAGACCCACTAAATTTATTTAAAACATCTGGTTTTTATCCAATGATAATAAAACCAACATGAATTCCTGAAGTCTCAGCTACTGTTATTGACAATATCCTCTCAAATAACACTGTAAGTGCAAACAAAGAATCAGGCATTTTTGTCGTAGAAATTTCTGATCATTTACCTATCTTCTATATAGAAAAGTAAACCAAAGAGGAAGGCGATTTGAAAAAGACGAAGTCACCTGTAGGGACGTCAAAAAGGAAAGTATAGAATTGGTTAGCGTAAATTGGAATCAGGTAACTCAGTCACAGTCATGTGAAGATGCCTACATCACTTTCTATACTATATGCTGTAAGATCTATGAATCTGCATTTCCACTTAAAAACATTAAAAAATGTTAATAAAATCCAGTTAAACCCTGGATAACAAGAGGATTGATAGCTGCTTGTCACAAGTTATATATGAATTTCATGAAATACCCGACAAAAAATAATGATTCACAATTCAAAAAATATAGAAACAGGCTTAATCAAATAATTAGAACAGCAAAAATAAATTATTTTCATAATAAATTTGATGAACGAAAAAAACCAATATAAAATAAATCCGGTAACTGATTAAATCATTACTGAACAAGAAAAAACCCAATTCAGATATGTCGCATTTTATTTACAATAATACAATCATAAACGACAAAAAGAAATAGCAGACAAATTTAATAAGTACTTTAACTAACATTGGACCCAGCTTATCAAAAAAAATTCAACCAAGCTCAAACATACATGTGCAGGACTATCTGACACGTAGCTATCAACACTCCATTTTCTTAAATATTACTGAAAGTGAAGACATTTACAAAATACTAATGCAAATTAACACAACTAAAAGTGCTGGCATTGATAATTTTAAATGGAAAATTTTCAAATACTGTGTTGCAGAAATATTAACTCCACTGGATCATATTTGTAATCTATCACTGACGCATGGTATGTTTCCAACAAGACTGAAGGTTGCACATGTTACACACCCATACAAAGCGAAAGATGGAGCTGACTTTGGTAACTATATGTCAGTCTCGGTACTTCCACTCTTCTCTAACCTCCTGGAAAAACTGTATTTCAGTAGAATTACCAATTATCTAAATAAAAACTCCATCTTATATCCATCTCAGTATGCTTTCAGAGAAAAACACTCTACTATGCTTGCCATTTTGGATATGATTGCAGTATTATCTGTCTCCCTAGAGAATAATGAACATACGTTAGGTGTATTCCTGGACCTTTCCAAAGCCTTTGATACAATTTACCATTCAATTCTATTAGAAAAGCGAATACAGGGCACTGCATTGAATTGGATACAGAGCCACCAGTCAAACAGGAAACAATGTGTACAATTCAATTGAGTCATTTCAGAATATAAAGGGGTAGTCTGTGGTATACCCCCACGGTTCAGTTCTTGGCCCCCTGCTGTTTCTCTTGTATATGAATGGCACACCAAAAGTCTGTAACAATCTCGCTTTAATCCTTTTTGCAGATGATACAACGCCAACTGGTAACAGGGATTTAAAAGCCAAGTGAAGTGGAATTGACAGCTATCTCAGAGAATCAATTAACAACGCGGCAATATCCAGGGGAGCAGTATATCACCAACAAACTTTAAGGTAGTAAACAAGGAGGTGCTCCTAGAAATACAGGACAGTGGTCTTGGCGCATGTGTTGGAGAAGTGGACTGCTCAGCATCTACAGTAGCAGATGATACAGCCCTATTAATACCAGTAAATGGGAGCTCGGAATATGCAGTGACTAAAATTGCAGAGAACAGGTTCAATAAGGACTGAATTAAGATCAACAGAAATAAGTCGGCAGCATTAATGCAAGACAACTCCAGAAGTGGTCTCTGCCAAGACATTATATTGAATATAAACTCACAGCCTGTTAGGATGGCAGATAAGGAAGTACACCTCGGCATCACCCAAGGTTCTGCCTCAAATATAAACAACAACAGAGTAGCGGATATGGTCAAGTCTGCAACTGCAGGTCTCTACCAACGTATGGGCACTGATTGGCATGGACGGAATGAGCTTAACCCAGCCGATATTCAATCTCTGTGGAAGACCTACATTAACCCAAGTTGTTGTGTGGATCAGACATCTCTAAGCTGGAAAACAAGCCCATCTACAAAGAGACAGATGCGGTGGGTCCAAAATCTCCCAGATTCGACAGCCAGTATAGCAGTGCTATGTCTTATCGGTATGTTCCCAGTTGAGGGAGAAATAGATAAAAGGGTTCTGGCCCTACTCCGAAACTGCTTACAAGATCAAGACAGTATAGAGTATCAAGTGGCCTTCCGTCAGCTTGCCATCAAATCTGCAAAGTCACCCAGCTGGTTTGTGTACATAAACAGAATCCTAGACAAATACAGCCTACCACTTAATATGCTTACTTAATATTCTACCAACAAGATCAGAGTGGAAAAGAACTGCAAGAAGGGCAGTTCATGCACACTGGAGAGAGAAGCAGCAGGAACAGATGAGAACATCAATATAGCACCATTCGGTACATATCCCCAGATACATTAGATAATGAACATGTCGCATATGTGTGGACCAGTTCACTAGATTCAGTCAGGGAAACAGGGAAGGCTAGGGTGAAGGTGAAGGCAATGTGCGGAGTGTGCAGACTGTGCAATATAGAGGCCGAGAACAAAGAGCACTTTCTGTTAAAGATTGAATGAGGTTCACAGTCCTCACATGGCTAGACTAGACGAACTATTAAGAGAATACGAGGCAGATGACCTGTTGGAAGATAGAGACAGCGTGATGCAAATACTGCTTAACGTAACACATGAAAATCCCCCCTTATGTGTACATGAAGAACTGGTAAGGGGCATGGTTGAGAAGATTGGTAGAGACATGATCTATTCACTATGCCATCGGCGGCTGTTAATTCTTAACGAAATAAGTAAGCAGAAGGCGGACAACTTGATGGAAAAAATTCCAGCAGCGAAATAAACTAATGAAAACTAAAGATAGTGTAGTGACCCTGGTTCAGCCGAACAGGCACGGCCTTAAACCTGAGCATTAACAGTGGATAGCAGCTCTGCAATAACCAGCCTCCCGTAGCTTGAAGCCAAGCTATGGTGCCCTCAACGTCTAGTATTTGATATTTCCAATCCGAATTCTGGCATCACTATCCCAGTTGCCTCGTTGTGTTCATTAGTCTGTACCTGAATTGCTCGGTTCCACTGGTAAAGAGGGATAACAGCAGTAGAAGAAGAAGAAGAAGAAGAAGAAGAAGAAGAAGTAAATGTGATGAATGCGTTCGTAGAAGATACTGGGTGCTATAGGCCTATGCATGCATGCATACATGAATGAATGAACGTAGAATTTAATGGATGAATGAATGAATGAATGAATGAATGAATGAATGAATGAAAAAGCAGAAGTACGAGAAGTAGTGTCTGATTATGAAATGTGTGCGTGTTGGAATGTATGACGGTTGGATGAAGATAACCACGGCCTCCGGGCTGAAAGGGTTAACTGATGTCACAGCAGAAGCTAGAAGTAGATCTGTGAATGCGTGTTGGATTCCAGTGTGTGTATGAATGAATGAATGAATGAATGAATGTCAAGTGACATTCATGGCCTCCAGGCCGAACAGGTTAACAATGTAACGTGGCTCTAGGCCTACAGCAGGCTACTATCCTTCCAGGAACAGATCCGGACAAACTAGAGGACACTCTGATGCGTGATGCACAGGAGTTTACTATAGGCATTTGACAACACTGGTAAAATAAACATGTGATTTATTATGTACAGTTATCTCTTCATTTCTAGATCATGTTGTAACTTTTATGACAATATATAAAATAGCCAATACGGCTTTATGTACACAGTATCAATAGTTAGAAATCCTCAATTGGCATGGTTAAATAAATAAATAAAGGAAATAGCAATGCTCTGCTCCAGGTAATTTGAGAAATGGCAATCCGTAAAAATGCACACTATGATTGAAATAAGTAGCGAAAGTCTAAGACCAATTTGTGTCGGATGGAGTTTGACAGCTGCTGTCAAAAGTTAATGATGTTCGAGCAGCCGACAAACGTTACCGAAATCCCAATGTAAACAAAGTAATCCTAGCGTCTGGGAGGAAATAAACTTAGTAGGCAAATTTATTCCGATATTCCCATATCATTTACTTTGTTGAACTTATATTAGTTTGGATTATTAACTTCTGCTAATGTTTTACGAGGTTAGCGCTCCACGGTCCGAACAGGTATGGACCCTGAACCACATGAAAACACCCATTTTTGTTAAAACATAGTACCCGTAAACATTACAAAAGTTCTAAAATGGACAAGTAAAAGCATTTAAAAGGGCCAGTAACACTCAGAAAGGACAAATATCAAGTTTCAAATAAATAAAGTGGCCTAACTTCCCTAAATTAATTAAAATCACTTCAAAAAGTTGGCGTTTGAGGCAGTTGCACGCACTGAAACCACCCACCCCTACACAACTGAATGAGTATGAACAATGCAACCGGGCTGTACCAAAACTGAGTGCATCTCAAACCGCTCACAACTGCCGTATACACGATGTCTATATCTGGACATAATATGCCTAAAATATGAAATTAAATGCTATATTATACAGATTTAGATATTTCTAATGACGCTACAATAGTGAATTAGTATATCAAGCTAGAATTAATAAAATGACTACAAGTTACCGGTATTCGTGATACCAACAATATTACAGCATAGAATACGCTGAAAATTTATACAATAAACATAATAGGAAATTGAATAGAGGCAAGTTATCTACAATATCATAGGAATTGCCTACAAACAGTGGATACACGGATTCGGCAACAAGTACCAATTTTTCGCGATACCAACTTATCTTGTCTGACAAGGGTACTTCCATCAAGGGAGAAAATCCCACTCAAAGAAGAGGAGTTTCTGCACTTTGAAGCTGTGACCTCTTGTCCTGTCGCCTTTGTCAAGTGGTAGAATGGCTTCATGGTCTACATTGTACACATCATGTAGATATTTGTACATTTCTATTAGGTCACCCGTAAATGTCTGTACACTAGGTTCGGCAGTTATGTTATGTTCATATAATGCTCCTCTTGATAGGAGCACCCACCGTATTGGTAATAGTTAAAATCAGATAATAACCAAACGAAAATAGAATAAAAGCAGGTAATAAACAAGGAAAAATTAAATAAACAAGTACAGAATAAAACAACACCCTAAATCTAGGTAGAGTAGTTGGACAAGAGAAGTACAGAATAAAACAACAAACCAAACTAGGTAGAGTAGTTGAACGAGAGCAATATAAAATTCCAACATTAAGACGCATTATTACCTAGGAATTTATCATAAGAACATATTTGAGTTAAAATAAAGTACAAACGTACTATTTGATGCTTTGGTAGAATAAAAGCATTAAGGCGTTAATCAATTTTAACAAAACACGAAAAGGTTTAGATGTCCAAAAAGAAATCCAGTATTAATTGGTTGATTTGTTTATATTGGTACTAAAAATAAGATCGTCAATTTCATCTGCTACATCTGGTAGTGCCAAGAAACCCCGAGGTGAACCACACGAGATGTCATACATTCCCATCGGACCAGGTATCCCAAGCGCCTAGGGGATGTGTGGAATGGCCAGAGTAATTCAACACAACACCTGCAGATGCAGTGCTAAATCCATTGTGAGAACCATTATAGGCATTAGCTAATCATCCTGAAATGGTCTTGAGAATATGAACTCTGCCGCAGTGTATGTTGTAACAGAGTTGTCTGCTAAGTAGTTCAACATTATACAGGTCAGATTTATACGGTAGTATCCCACAGGTGGGCAATGCAGTACAGTCTATAATAAGTGAGTAAGTAGGATAGGGTCACTACTAAAGATGTCCCAGTAATGGGAACCACAGCATTCGGTCACTGCAGCTTTTATACCTTGTAAACTGTGTTTTCTATAGTTATGCAGAGCACCACATTGGATAACAATGTGGGTATAGTCTTCGATTGCAATTTGACATAAAGGACAGGTTGGATCGACGTTGTTCTGATTAAATCTGCTTAGCATTGACTGTACAATATATGTTCCAGTTGGTGTAGCAGGGACGACCGGACGGGTACTGACCGTCCCAGCAAAGGCTGGGTATGGAACAGCCACTCCAGATTCGCTCCAAGCTCGCCCCCCTGAGTAGGATAGTATGCATACATAAGCCCTATGGGAGAGGTTTTCTTTAAAATCAGCTAAGTCCGAGAAAGCGTGTGGTGCGCATGCGCGCACGTCAGAGCCTCCCTGACAACATGTCACGGGATTGGAATCGAGTGCCTGCCAATAATGTAGGGAGTGGGTACTAGTCAAAGCCTTTACTTATTTCGTTTTCGTTGTTCCTGGTAGCGATCCGGACCAGAATAAAAGGAGCTTTCGAGAACTGTTAACCGTTTCAAAATTGGCCCAGAAATAGCTGAGTTATCCACGGAAACCCCCTTAAATTATCTTCAAAATATTGCTGTTGACGTCGTAATCGCGTGTATGCATAAAAAGATCTAGAATGTTCTAGATTGTGGTAAATACTTCACTGATCTAGATGCACGCTGATTGGCTACTGCTCGGCCGCAGGACGACTGGACCACCAGGATGTAACCTGCTGAACTACCAGTGATTCTCACTTCTACCGGTGTCTTACGGAACCCAGCACATCCGCGGTGGTAGGACGTCCTTGGCTTCCACAGAATTTTGGATACTCCCGGACAGCCATCCGGGAGTAATTAACTAAAATTAAAGTTAGACCTTCCGCATCCGGACTTTCCTAAACACCTCTGCGGAAAGGGCCGTGCGGGCCAGGATGTAATTCTACGGAATGTAGAGCTGGGGTGAATCTTGGTGGACGACTCGCCGGATCTGCCAACCGCACTGAAAAGTGAACTTCAACCTCCGCACTGCATGTTGAGTGTGTTTTATGTAACTTTTTTACCACAGTCTGGTGGACTTTGCTAGGTACGCTGCAAGAACTATGCGATGCATCCCGCACCTTGTGCCAAGTTATGTAACTGCTTAACATTATATACAGCCCTCTCTGTTAATGAGCACCCCTCAACTTTATTGCTTCCATCGCGGACACTTAACGTTCTCATTTCCATATAAATTGCATACTGGTTACCAAGACTATCTAATAGACATTACTTCACTGCTTTGTTTCACTGTCCTGAGTGTGTACCATATCTACCCTACCTGGAGGAGTCAGCTTGCGGAATCAACCTGCGGAAACCAGCTGTGGAAATGGCCTGCAGAAATCTATCCAGCCCCAGCAAACTTGTTGACTCGCACTATGAATATGTTAGCGCCTCAATTTTAGTAACATAGTAGCCTGTTCTGCACTGATGACTATTAGATACTCAAGTAACTATACTATTGTACATCTAATTATTATTATTTCCGCATTTGGTACTGATGACTAATAGGTACCTTCCCGGTCTTAGGACCGCAATTTATAATTTCTTTATTACTGTGAATATTATCTTCGTTTACTGTGGTGCTTTCAACTAGCCACACTGTCAAAGTTTATCAATCTATGATACTTGCCTACTTAATTTAATTACAATCTACTTATTGCATTGGTTAGTTGTATATGGCAGATAGCCATCCAGTTAATATGTTTTGTTTAATTGTAGAAAACTTTGCACCGCAGTGCGCTAGGAGATACTATACAGCAACATCTATATCTGCATCACTTATTCCCGCCATCATCAATTTTACACTGAGGTTGCTAACCATGTTCTAATTGTTTGAGTCTGGCATGTTACCGCCTAAATCTTACTATTCAGCTCGATAGGATAGGTTAAAGTGGTTAGGGACAATTTCTTCGTTTAGAGACATATAGTCTATGCCTCTTTTCCGGCTGTTGCGGTAATGTGGCTCCGCACTCCGGCTAGGTTGTGTCAAATTGGCCAATTACCTATAAGGCCTCACATATATTAAGTTATTGTCTCTTTCACGATCTACCAGCTGTATGGCTTTATAATTGTTTGGATTCCCTATCAGCACATTGGAGGTTTCCGAGCGGTGATGGTTAAAGTTCTGATTTACACACACTCACCCCCCACCCCGTATCTTCGGCTACTTGATAGCTAGATACCCTTGCCAATGAAGGAAGCACTCCGAAAACATATAGTTATAATTATGAGTTAGTTAGTTTATTCACCGGCCCGCAGTGCGTATTTGGGCATATTGGAATTTAACGCTAATGACTGGTCAACTGTTAGATCCGTAGCATGCGGTGATGGGCGATATGCAGATCTCCATCCAATTCGTTGGAGTGTCTGGATGAAGCGTTGGAACTTGTCACGCCCTCACGGGAAGGATGCTCGCGATGGATATCCGTCTCTCTAAACCCCCCCCCCCCCACCCCACTTAAAGACATGTTATTTATCAAACTTGCTTGTGTGAAATGTAGCCATTGTCCAGGTGATGTTTTATGTGGTTGCGGAGCAAGGTAGCCATATTTTCATCAAATTCGGATGCCTTGTGTCGCAACATGTACGCATGCTGTCCTTGGAGGTAGATGCTATTTTAAAGTGACCTACGCGAAGCTGAGCATCTGTGCCCATTGGACAACTGTATCTAAAGATAGGTACGAATCCACTTGCGGCCAAAGCTAGTTTCCGTTTCTAACAACTAAATGGTAGGTTAGACCATAGCAGAAGGCCCGCATAAATAAAGCGGCATCTACCAATACAGTATCTTTGGAAACCACATAAGACAGTCACATGGGAATTCTTCGGAAATCATTTGTCCCGTCTTCACGTAAATCAGCGTGCAACACCTTAACAATAGCTTCACTAGGATTTTCAGCACTTAGCATTTTCTGTTGAACAAAAGAGTGGCCCTTTTTGCCAGCTCTTTTCCTCCGCTTCAGCGTTGAAGGCATTTTCCTGTGACGGAACCCCGCACGAGGCACTATCCTCTCGCAACAACAATATTTTCTTTGTGTATGTTAGGGGTATATTAACTTATATTAAGCTACTTAGTGACGTCGTTGCGGATGCTTCTCTTGTGGGATACCTCTGCGGCTTCAAGAACCTGTGTGGTACCTCCAGCGACACCACGTAGAAAGGACACCAGCTAGCTCTATGTTGTGCATTATTGTGCTCATTTACTGTCAAACGATTCACCTTGTTTGTATAGTATTTATTAACATTTCTACTGTTTAATTATAAATTATTCCATAACTCTAAATTAGTATGGATAGGCATACCGGTGATACTAATAGTTGGGATGAGACCATGTGGTTCAAGCTTGGCGGCAATAGTCGCACGGCCCATTGGAACATCATTGTTCCACCGGCTCAAGAAGTCAGTCTTTGTATTTCTTGGAGAGACATCATACGGGATCCCCAACCCCGAGATCCGCAGCTACCGGCCATCCTGGTCATCGTGCACTTGCTGTGCGATGGGCGTAAATCTACTAGCGGACCAGGATGTACCCCTGCGAGCTACATTAAGAAGCGAGCTTTAATGGCTCCCCTCTTTACACCCTTGACATTGTGGTCAGTACTACTAACAGATAAATGTTGATGGCCAATTGAGAGATCGCCAGTATTACAGTAGGCCAGAGTGCTATTGTACTCGCAGTCACTCAGTAGTGTTTGAGTCCAGAATGTATCGATTACTGATTTGACAATAGACTTCCAATTCTCCTTTGTTGGCACAGCAGCTATCAGTTTATTGATGTTTGGGAGATCGTATTTTTCAAATAGATGTTTGATTTTAATGAACCAGCTGTTAGAATCATCTTCCTTCATTATCAGCTGTCTTATCATAATGTTGGTTAGCGCTTTGTTGTTACTTCTCAATATGCTGCCCAGTAGTGACAGCTGCCTACTATGTAGTTCGGCCAGGATTGGTCTAACACCAAGCAATAAGTAGATAATACACTTAGCCGTTCTAGTGGGTAATGACTGAATCTTCGGAAGCATACTGAGATGAAAGGTGTCCAGCTGGCTGACATGCTGTTTTTGAAGAGTAAATATCTCCAGTCCATAGATTAGACGTGGCATAACATATGTCGTTAGAATGCTAGAACGGATTTTTGCCGATAAGCTATTAGACCCGTGCAGGCCGATTCCAATAAGGCTGTAAAAGGTTCACCTTGCACATGATATTCGCTCTTCTATATTCAGCTTAACCTCTCCCTTTGTTGCACGAATGAGACCCAAGTGGGTAGCCTATAAGATGATACAGATAGCTCACGATCTCCCAACTTCCAATCTGACAGCATTACAGAGTGTCTTTTGGTAGGGTGTTATATACAATAGAAGAGTTCTCTGGATGTATAATGTATCTCTCCCAAGTAGAATGGCGATATGTCAGATCTAACATAAGCTGCATCTCTAAGTCTGGCTCGCTGATTAAAGTGAGGTAATCTGCCACAGTTGGACAACCTCTGTACTGTGCTCCAATGTAGGATCCAGCTTGCACAGCTTCCAGTTGTATTAATAGGTTATTAATATACATCTTGTATAGACCTGTTGACAAGATGCCTCCTTGTCTCACTCCTTGCCTAATGGAAAATGCGTCGCTAAGGAGGCCTTTCCATTTAACTCTTGATGTCAGGTCAGTATAGAGTAGGTTGATGGCAGTAAATAATGCATGTTAAGGCCTTGGTCAAATAGTTGACATTTTGGTGAGTCATCGTCAACTACATCGAATGCCTTCTGCGTATCGAGAAAAGCTATCTAAGTTGAGTATTTTCTCCCTGTATGCTCCAAACATGTCTCTGAGATAATTAGCCCCGCCATCAGTGGGGAAAGACCCCTGGTGAATCCATACTGGAGGGAAGACTGGTCTTTTGGCAAGCTATGTTAAATTCTATTGAGGAGGATGTGCTCAAAGATTTTACCAATGATGGATGTTACTGTGATTCCCCAATAATTATTTGGATTTGTTGCATCTTCCCCTTTTTATGGATGGGGATAATTGCACCCGTTTTGAAGGTTTCTGGGATACATTTGTTTTCTAGAATGAAGTTAAGCAGCTGCATTAAGATTGGTGTTACAGACTGTCCAGCACAGACAAGGTATTCATCAGTAAGACTGTAGTCATCTGATGATTTCGCATATGAAAGTTGCCAATGGCTGTAGATACTTCATCAGTACTATTGATTGGGCATATGTCTGCATTTGTCTCATATAAACGTCGTATTAGTTGCAGATCTGTCGCAAAGTGCGCTTTATAGTTAAAGTCAAATTGTGAGTGGTTAGCAGGCACAGCAAGATCTTCATAGTAAGCTGCAAACCTATGACACTGCTGTCCTGGATCTGTAACTACTTCTCCTCCAATGTCAAGCTTTGGATCGGCTGATCAATTTGTAGAACATATCAGAGCTATGTTCTTGCATAATATCATTGTGCAGTACTCTTCTCTCTGCCGCCACCTCAGAGCGCAGCTGTGAGCATAGTTGTCTCTTCAGCTCTAAAAGCTCTACTGATAGTGGATGTTCAGGTCCAGGTTTACCACATGACATCCACTCAATATATACACCTGTGCAAAAGTTAAGCACCACCCTATTTTTACGCACATGCGAGGGTATATTCATGTGCTATGAAGAAAGCAATAGCATAAACATTTATGTACCCATCCATCTTAGTGCAAGAGGTAATAATGCAACTAGAGGAATGCTGATTATGATGGTGGGGAAACACTGTATGTTTTTGTTTGAACTTGAAAACGAGGCCTGAATATGGTTACGTTGACACAACTGACAACTATTGCCCTACAGTTGACACACGTGGCTAGATTGTCATTAATGGTGTCTGAAAACGAAGTTTAACATCTGTGCACGAGTTTGAGACTGTCATTATTAATACCGGGTATATCCACCTTGTGCCTGGATGACGGCCTGGACACGACGTCTCATGCTGGTCACCAACCGACTGATACGCCATTGTGGTATTCGTTGCCATTCAAGATGGAGTGCGTCTGTTAATTCCTGTAGGTTCTGCACAGGAGGATCCCTCCTTCTCACCATGTTTCCCAGAATGTCCCAGATATGCTCAATAGGGTTCATGTCAGGCCTCCTTGCTGGCCATGGTAGGGTTTCGATGGCATTCTGGCGGAGGTAGTCAAGCACAGCTCTAGCACGATGTGGTCGGGCGTTGTCATCCATGAATATAGGGTGGGTTCCAGGTGCATGATTTACAAAATGAGGGACCACAACTCTATCCAGTATGGAATCTTGATATGTTTGTCCATTTAGTGTTCCAGGTACAGTCAACAGATCCAGCTTACAATCAAATGAGATGCACCCCCATATCATAACGGAACCTCCACCAAATGGAACTTCTTCCATGATGTTACGTTGGTCGTACGCCGTGCGTCTGGACCTCCATACACGAGTTCGACCATCTGTGGCATGAAGCAGGAACCGACTTGCATCGGACCAGTGTACCCGTCTCCAGGATCTCATGTTCCAGTGTCTTCTTTCGTTGCACCACCTCAGATGCTCCTCTTTGTGGTGTGCAGTGAGGAGAGGACGTCTGACAGGTCTCCTAGCTTTCATGCCAGCAGCATACAGTCTCCTTTTGACGGTAGACATTGACACTCTATTGCGCGTTTCCCATTGCTGGCTGAGCACTCTGCTGTTGGTGAATGGAGATCTCCTAACAAGGCGTACTAGGGCTCGATCATCACGGGCAGTAGTCTTCTTCGGTCTTCCAGATCTAGGCCTGTCCTTCACCTCGTTAGTTTGCCCATGTTTTGCAATCAAACGACTGATTACAGTATGGTTAATGTTCAGCTGTCTGCCAATCTCTCTGCATGACATACCAGTGGTATGCATGCCTATGATTTGCCATTTCACACGATCACTTAACCTTCGTCTTGCCATAGCGGTTCACAATCAAGAGCTAATTCTCTCCGTACAAATAAACCACGGTCATGAACACACAATTCCTAATCTGGTCGCCTAAATCTGTATGTAATGTTCTACACCTCAAACTGGACTTTTACATAACTGAACACGTGTGCTGTTTCCCGCCACGCACGGACATCAAGCGGCGTGAAGTCATGCATGCATGTGCATTTCGTATGGCAGCCTAGTTGTACCATCATGTTTCTACGTTCTATTGTTTTTGCTGGTGCTTAACTTTTGCACAGGTGTATACAACAGGTTTCCCTTAGTCAAGAGCTGTCTCACTTTTGGGGATGCTTTCCGCTTTGGTCCAGATAATTGTGTCAGCTTGGCAGGGCTGCTGCTTCCACTGCTGCTGCTTAAACAGACACCATATCTTCCAATCTTGTTTTTAACCACACACACGCACAAACGCACACACGCACACACACACACACACACACACGCACACGCACACGCACACACGCACACGCACACGCACACGCACACGCACACGCACACACACGCACACGCACACACACGTACACACACACACACACGCGCGCGCGCACCTGTCCACTATGAATCCAGAGGATAACAGGCCACAGACCAGGAGCCAGACAGAGTTACACCCAAAGTCCACACCCACACCAATACAAACCACACAATCAGTCAACCCTACAGAAGAACACACAACTACAACGCACAACCCAGCAGCAACCACCCCGCCGTCACCACCACCACCACAACAATCGGCCACCTCTGCAGCCACTACTAACACCACCACATTAACAACAAAAGCACACACGGATGCAGAAACACAGACACGCCTACCACCAATCTTCAGCAAAGCCGATTTAGAGCACCCTGTCAACCAACAGCACGAAAACACATTTCAGCAACTATACAAATCCCTATACAAAACAGAACAACTGCAGCACCACATACAGAACATAGAACATGCCATCAAGAACAACACACATATCGTTACGCCAGACATAGCACTAGCCATCGTAGACCCCAACACAGAAACCACTGCAGAGATCGACTCGATCTTAAAAGCCGCGGCTAACAGCATCCAACACGCAATCCTAGAACATTACTACAAAAAACTACACTACCACAAACAGCAAGCACACATAATTGAAGAGAATCTGTTAGACTCACACACATACGAAGCGGACAGAGCTGTTGCTAAGGCACACATGATAGCTGCTAAGTTCGCCACAACCAGCATAAAGACACACAAAACAAACACAAACAGGACACACAATGACACACACAAACAAAGCACACAAAACCCAGTCATGCGAAAGGCAAACATCCCGCCTTTGATGGATCTACAACAACAAATAAACCACACGCAGAAGCAAGCACACCCAGCACAACACGCACCAACAGAGAGACGCCACAGACCACCGCTGTTGCCAACACCTCAACCAGCACAAAGACAACACACAAAGCAAAACCCACATACATACACAAGACCACAAACACCACAGAACAACCAAACCACAACTCAATGGTTTAGACCTACACAGCTCAAACAGCAACCACAGATCAACACAGAGAGACAACCGAGGAGTAACCCACTTCCCCTGCCAAAAAACGGGGGAGCACCACACATACAGAACAAACCACATTCACCACAAACCACCTTCAAACCAGGGCAAGTTGGACCAAAACAAACATCACAAACCAACTGCCACTACACAAACAACCAACACTTTATAATACCCTACTCAAGACAACCACCTCCCATCCACCACGCACATCCATCACCACCAAGAGAGCAGATGTACCTTCCCAGAACACAACCTATCACACACTCAACACACCAACCCAGAACCCAACCCATCCAAACAACATCACAGACAAGTACAAGCACACCACAAACCAAATCATATGCCGAAGCCATAAAACAATCCAAAAACGAAAATGTGAAAAAACTACTCTTAGAAATAATCGGCCAATTAGACGTTTAACATCAGGTACACAACTACAAAAACGCAGAAAACAACGCATCATCAACAGACAAAAAAACCACCAGATATTGTCATTAACCTGTCCAACCACAAACATACCAAACCAGAAAATTCCATTCTAAACAAAGGCCTTTCATTTGTACCCACACCACACCACATATCACCAGACACACAAATACATTGCATAGATCAATTCATCAGGAAGTTAGAATGCAAATACTACTTTTACAGCAACAACCTTGAAAAACCCACAGCACCATCCAAATTCAAACTACCCTCAGAATGGAGACCAAGCACAACACCCAATGCCATCAACAAACTCCGGTCATCACTCACCAAGCTTATCACCAAACCACCCGACACGTCACCACGATCCAACATCACACACCATGAGAAAACAGCCCTCAAAACATTAGCTAATAACACAAACATAGTCATCAGACCAGCAGACAAAGGCTCCGCAATAGTCATTCTCAACAAAACAGACTGCATTGCAGAAGTACACAGACAACTTACAGATGTCGCATACTACACCAAACTCAGTGAAAATCCCACTTTAGAATATAAAGACACCATATATGCATACATTAAAGAACTTCTAATCACCGGAGCCATCACAGGACAGACACACAGATATCTCACCGAATTCAAAGTCAGAACTCCACGCATCTACATTAACCCTAAGATGCACAAAGGTAAAACACCACCACCCGGATGCCCGATTGTATCCAACTCCGATGGCCCCACGTCACGCATTAATGAATTCACAGACCACCTACTAAAAGACACGGAAAATGATATCCCAAATCTACTACGAGACACCACTGCATTCATCCAACATATAGAAAACACTACAGTGGATGCTGGCTCAATCCTATGCACAATGGATGTCAGATCACTATACACAAACATCCCACACGAAGAAGGCATACAGATTGTCACAGAACATTACAGACATACACTTGAAAAAACAAACACAAACAACAATAACCACACACCTGCACACATCTATCCAGACGAATTGGCCCAAATAATGAGATACATTCTTACAAAAAACAGCTTCCAATTCAATGAAGACTACTACATACAAACACATGGAACAGCCATGGGAGCCAAGTTTGCTGTCAAATATGCTAACATTTACGTGTACACCATATTAAGCAGAATGTTTTCAACATGGATGGGCAGCACTCCATCTCACTTAGTTAGATACATAGATGACATATTTTTCATTTGGAACACCAGTGAGAACGAACTACTTGAATTTCTCGCACACATGAATAAAGAGCATCCCACAATAAAATTTGACTTGGAATATTCAACGGAAAAAATCCCATTTTTGGACACAATGGTATACAAAGAAGATAACAAGCTTAAATTGGACCTATACAGAAAACCTACAGACAAACAACAGTATCTTCACAAACAATCAAGCCACCCTAAAAACACAAAACATTCCATAATCTACAGCCAAGCGTTAAGATACAAACGCATCATCACAGATCCCACTAGATTAAAACAACGCACACAGGAACTCACAGATGCATTCATCCACCGGGGATACAAAGAGACAGAAATTAAAGCCATCATAGAAAAAACCGAGAACACACAGAGAGAAGACATTCTTTACAAACAACCCACACAAAAACAGCCTAGGCCAGCTTGCATACTACAATACCACCCATCATTAGAACACATAGGCAAATCCATTCGAACCTACTGGGAAAAGTACATCTTGTCTTCACCAATCTTAGCACCAATTTTTCCCAACTACCCAGTAGTAGCATTCAAGAAAAATAAAAGCATTAGGGACCACCTAGTCCACTCTAGCCTAATTAAAATAAAAAATCTAGATGCTAACAATAAGATCGTACCGACACCAAATGACACTCACGACATAGTAGGGACACTCCAACAATGCAACAACAGCAATTGCATCACATGCAAACAATACATGAACACTGCTGACAAATTCACTAGTTTCGTCACTGGTAAAGACTACAAAATCAACACACAAATGAGCTGCAATACCACCAACATTATTTACCTCATAGAATGCAAACAATGCAGCTCTCAATACATAGGAGAAACAAGTCAAACACTCAGCAAACGACTCACACAACATATCCATGCAATCCGACACCAAACAGACACGAGAATCTCATGGCATTTCAACCATCCAAGACATTCTATGAAAGACATCACGATAAGACCAATTGAAAGAATTTTTACAGATAACAAAAAACTAAGATTAAACAGAGAACACTTCTGGATCAAAGAACTCAAAACGATTCACCCGTTCGGAATAAACAAAAAAGCATAACACACTCACTCACTCACTCACTCACTCACAGACCCACCTACCCACCCACCCACCCACCCACCCACCCACCCACTCACCCACCCACTCACCCACTCACTCACTCACTCACTCACTCACTCATAGGAGGTTTGACGGAAGTTTGCAGACTGGCAGGTATGCATAGGTAACTATGTAAATACCTGGGTCGGCGTTTTTAAATACTTAATACAGACTGTAAGACTTTTACTGTAAGACTTTTACTGTAAGACTGTAAGACTTTTACAGACCTATCAATGTCCACCGGTGCTGTAGGATTAGGTAGGCTAAACTTGTTTAAAGATTTGTGAGGATATCTTGATATGCGGGTCTATCAACCTGAGACCACATTAGTTTATGCATTGGGACAACCCGGGGATTTATTTGAGATAGTGTGCACATTTCACAGCCTATGGTAAAACTATGGTGATGTGACATGCAGTATTTATGCATACCATTTGGCTTACAGAGAAACTCAGTAGCTTTATGTGTTTAACAAAGAAATAGTCGATCTGTGACGAGTTCTTCCCATGAATGTACGTAGGTAGGTCTGACATATACTGGGATTTGTCAAAACAATTTTCATTTAGAAACTGGCTTAGTAGTTTATCAGACTTATTGTTCCTAGGTAATAATGTAGCATTAATATCTCCAGCCCATACAATTGCATGGGAGGTTTGGTATTTTTCAAAGATTCCGTACAAGTTCAAGTTCAAGATTATTTATTTTGGTATAAAATATACGTTTACAGTTTCACAACAGGTAGTCCGCCAAAGACAGAGCCTATGTGGCGGTGGACCCCTACATATAACATATAACCGCAATATTGGACATAAGAATACTGAATACATAAGGTTAACATGGTCCCATATATAGATATAGATAACTGTCTTGCTGCCAAGCCTCTGCAGTCTACATTTCCATGGAGCCTAAATCAGTGTATACTGAGTACCTCTAAAACAATTTGACTGAAAGTTGTCGGTGGCTAAGCCACCAGTAACTCTCAGTCAAATTGTTTCCAAAATACTCAGCCAATCCAGAGTCATTGCCAATTGGAATTATTGTCCGGTGGCTTGCAGCAGTCCAACAGTTAATAGACGTATGACAATTTACAACAAATTTACAGGGAAAGACATGACAGAGGGATGTGTGCTTATCTTGCTTAAGTTAATAATTCTATATCATATATTCTTATTATCATTGACAAAGTATAATAATTTTTTTAGGCTGTGATGGTAGAGGTAGTAGTTTGTTGGTTACCATTATGACAGAAATTATTATTATTATTATTATTATTATTATTATTATTATTATTATTATTATTATTTGTTCTTGTGACTGGGTGCAAGTATGAGAATAGCATGCCATGATGGGGAGTGTTCTCCAGAGTCTAGTATGTTTCTATAATCTTCTTTTTGATATTCTGCTTAAAAGACTGTATCTTTATGATGTCTGTGCGTGTGATTGTGTCTGTGTTATTCCATAACCGAATTGCTTTGTATGAGGGTTTTTGTTGTGCTGCTTTTGTTTGGTGGTGTGTTGAGTGGAGGTTATTTCTTGGTCTTGTGTTGTGATGATGCAATTGTGTATTGAGCATAAAGATGTTAGATAAAGATGAGGGTAAGTTGCCATTGTGGAAGTCGCTTAAGATTGTATATAATTGGAGCCTTCCAATGTCCTCAAGTTTTAAGACCGTTTCTGATTTAAAGATATCCTGGCCACCTGCTGTTTGTGAAAATAGTTTAATAAATTGCTTTTGCAGAGATTTTAGGTTTTTTAAGTCTAGCATGAGATGTATTAGTCCAGATAGCATTGCATTAGGTGATGTGAGGAAGTATCATAGTGCAGTACAGGTTTTTAATAATATTAGGTGTTAGATAGGGTTTCAGTCTGCGAATGATGCTAATGCTTTTTGTTACCCTGGTAGTAATAATTTCAATATGCTTCTCCCATGTCAAATTTGTGTCCTGATAGACTCCTAAAAACTTAGCATATTGTGCTTCTTGAATTATCTCGTTGTCGATATAGAGGGTTGCAGAGCTATTTCTTTTAGTTTCTTAGATTTTGTGAATAGTATATAATTAGTTTTTGATACATTTAAAGACAATTTGTTTACTTTAAGCCAGTCTAATAATTTCGCCATTTCATTATTGACATTTCTGTATAGAATTTCTATATCCTTGTGGCTGCAAAAAGCATTTGTGTCGTCTGAAAAAAGCATTAGTGAGAGATGTTTGCAGACTTTGGGTATAAAGATATCCAGACTTTCTGAGTAATTCAGGGTTGAGTCTTTGTACCCAGCTGTAGGCATATATGTGTTAATTAGACAGATTGGTTTATTTTTTGATTGTATCTCAATACAGATACTTCTTTCATTCCCCTTATTTAACGGCATTATATGGTCATTAATCTCCTTCCTCAATGCGATGGCAACACCGCCATGCCCACGGGAGCGTTAGAATTTGCATGTGGGCATATCTGAGTCTACAGTTTGAGTTTATAATGCGTTCTTTAATTCTAATAAACGATGAACTTGTGAACGCGCCAGCGAACGCGCACAGGTGCTTCATCCGGGTATTTCCCATTGGTTGTTAAGAAACAATCATGTCGGCCGAAGACGATTCAGAAATTCCAGGTAATGTTCTCGACACGTTAGGCTGGGATTAGAACGACATCGTGTGTTGTTTAAAGTGCATATACACTTACAAATTCCACATCCTTTATTTATGTATTGTGTCGATTGTAGTAAAAATACATGAAAGAAATGTGTTTTCGTGGTAAACAAACTGAAAGTTCAAGTTCAAGTTCAAGTTCAAGATTATTTATTTTGATATAGAATATACATTTACAGTTTCACAACAGGTAGTCCACCAAAGGCAGAGCCTATGTGGCGGTGGACCCCTACATATAACATATAACATATAACAACAACAATATAGGACATGAGAATACTGAATACATACGGTTAACATTTTATAGTCCTATATATACATATAGTTAATTGTCTCGCTGCCAAGCCTCTGCAGTCTACATTTTCCATGGAGCCTAACTCAGGGTATGCTGAGTACCTCTAAAACAATTTGACCGAACGTTGTCGGTGGCTAAGCCACAAGCAACTTTCAGTCAAATTTTTTCTAAAATACTCAGCCAATCCAGAGTCATTGCCAATTGGCGTTATTGTCCGCTTCCAGCAGTCCAACAGTTAATAGACGTATGACAATTTACATTTTTACAGGGAAAGACATGACAGAGGGATGTGTGCTTATCTTGCTTAAGTTAATAATTCTATATTACATATTCTTATTATCAATGACAAAGTATTTTTTAGGCTGTGATGGTAGAGTTAGTTGTTTGGTAGTTACCATTATGACAGATATTCTTATTCTTATTATTATTAATATTATTATTATTATTATTTGTTCTGGTGACTGGGTGCAAGTATGAGAATAGCATGCCATGATGGTGTGTGTTTTCCAGAGTCTAGTAGGTTTCTATAATCTTCTTTTTGATATTCTGCTTAAAGTACTGTAGCTTTATGATGTCTGTGCGTGTGCTTGTGTCTGTATTATTCCATAACTGAATTGCTTTGTATGAGGGTTTTTGTTGTGCTGCTTTTGTTTGTTGGTGTGTTGAATGGAGGTTATCTCTTGTTCTTGTGTTGTGGGGATGCAATTGTGTATTGAGCATAAAAATGTTAGATAAGGATGAGGGTAAGTTGCCATTGTGGAAGTCCCTTAAGATTGTGTATAGTTGGAGCCCTCCTATGTCCTCAAGTTTTAAGACCTTTTCTGATTTAAAGATATCCTGGCCACCTGCTGTTTGTGAAAATAGTTTAATAGATTGCTTTTGCAGAGATTTTAGTTTTTTTAGTCTAGCTTGAGATGTATTAGTCCGGATAGCATTGCAGTAGGTGATGTGAGGAAGTATCATTGTGCAGTACAGGGTTTTAATAATATTAGGTGTTAGATAGGGTTTCAGTCTGCGAATGATGCCAATGCTTTTTGCTACCCTGGTAGTAATAATTTCAATATGCTTCTCCCATGTTAAATTTTTGTCCAGGTATACTCCTAAAAACTTAGCATATTGTGCTTCTTGAATTATCTGGTTGTCGATATAGAGGTTTGGGAGAGCTATTTCTTTCAGTTTCTTAGATTTTGTGAATAGTATATAATTAGTTTTTGATACATTTAAGGAAAATTTGTTTACTTTAAACCAGTCTATTAATTTTGCCATTTCATTATTGACATTTTTGTATAGAATTTCTATATCCTTGTGGCTGCAGAAAGCATTTGTGTCGTCTGCAAAAAGTATTAGTGAGAGATGTTTGCAGACTTTGGGTATGTCATTCATATATAGGAGAAACAGCAGGGGCCCAAGAACTGAACCTTGGGGAACACCACAAACTATATTTTTGTATTCAGAGATAGCCCCATTGAATTGTACACACTGTTCGCTGTTTGACAGGTAACTCTGTATCCAGTTCAATGCAGTACCTCTTATTCCATAGTATGCAAGCTTTTGCAGTAAAATTGTATGATCAATTGTATTGAAGGCTTTGGAAAGATCCAAGAATAGACCTAGCGTATGTTCATTATTCTCAAGGGAGGTTGATAATTTTTCTATCATATCCACAATGGCAAGCATAGTAGAGTGTTTTTCTTTTAACCTTTAATCTTGATGGAAATACTCCCTGTGTAAGTGAGAGATTACAGATGTGGTCCAATGGTGTTAGTATTTCTGTTACACAGTGTTTACAAATTTTCCATTTGAAATTATCGATTCCAGCACTTTTAGCTGTGTTAATTTGCATTAGTATTTTGTAGATTTCGTGAGTATCTGTTGGATTTAGGAAAATAGAGTGTTGATAACTACCTGTTAGAAAGTACGTTATATGTATGTTCGAGCTGGGTTGAATTTTTTGTGATAAATTAGGACCAATGTTAGTAAAATACTCATTAAATTTGTCTGCTATTTCTTTTTTGTCGTTAATGACTCTATTATTATAAATAAACCGTGATGCTTCAGTATTGGCTCTTTTCTTATTTAGTAATGATTTAATCAGTTTCCATGTTTCCGTTATATTATCTTTTTGTTCATCAAATTTATTATGAAAATAATGTATTTTTGCTGTCCTAATTATCTGATTTAGCCTGTTTCTATATTTCTTGAACTGTGACTCATTATACTTTGTCGGATATTTAATAAAATTCAGATAAAACTTGTTTTTCTTGTGACAGGCAGCTATCACTCCTCTTGTAATCCAGGGTTTAGTAGAATTTTGTTTAAATTTCTTAATATTTTTAAGTGGAAAGGCAGATTCATAGATGTTAGAGCATATAGTGTGGAAGGTGTTGTAGGCATCTTCACATGACTGTGATTCAATTACCTGGTTCCAGTTTATGTTAGCCATATTGTTTTTGAACATTTCTATATTTTCCTTTTTGAAGTCTCTACAAGTTACTGTTTCTTTTACAAATGATTTTCCTTTTTTGTTTTCTTTTTCTATATAGAAAATAGGTAAATGGTCTGAAATATCTACAACAAAGATACTTGTTTGATTCTTGGCACTTACAGCATTATTCGAGATGATGTTGTCAATAACAGTAGCCGAGCATTCTGTAATTCTTGTTGGTTTCGTTATAAATGGATAAAAGCCAGATATTTTTAGTAAATTTAATAGGTCTTGAGTGTAGAAGCTATGTTGTTTTAACAAATCAATATTAAAGTCACCTAATATATAAGCGGATTTCTTTTTATTTTGTATGGTATTTAGAATTTTTTCGAATGATTTCATAAATTTGTCATTGTCACTTCCAGGAGGTCTGTATGTGACACCGACAAGTTTGTTTTTAGTTTTTTCATTGGGAATTTCAATAAAAATAGTTTCAATAAATTCTTCATTCATTGACAGGTCATCTCTCAAATCATACTGTAAACTGTCCTTTATGTAGATGCCTACACCACCACCTTTTTTAGTTGGCCTGTGTTTTTCAATGAATTTGTAATTTTGCATATTAATTAAGTCCAGTGGTGAGTCAGGTTTCAACCATGTCTCGGTAATTCCTATGACGCTAAATTCATGTGAGCTGGAATCCATAGTTATTAAATTTATCAAAATTTTTTAGCAGCGATCTAATGTTAATATGAATCATTGAAAAGGTGATAGCATCAGTACTCTTGATAATATTATCATTAAATTCTTTCTGAAGTGTATAGTCACAGAGTGGAAAATTCATACCTTCATTATCAGTTTCAGAGAAATTTGTGTATTCATTGCCCTGGTTAGAAGTATTATGCTTGAATGGGTTTACAAGTATGGTTGCATTTATATATGTACTGTAGTCATATTTGGCACCTAGGATATTAAGCAGAAATTCGGTATCGTTTTCATAGTGATTAAAAGGAAAATTAGTTTGGTTACATTGAAAACACCACCATGGCTCATCAGAACTCTGGAGTTCTTCATAATCTGTGATAGTTAGCCCTTGGGAGCATCTTAAATGCACCCAATCACCACAACAGTCACATAGAATTGCACGCTGATTAGATTTGACAGGTTTGTTGCAGGATAAGCATGGGAACCGGACAGGCATGGACAGCAAAAAATGGGGTGGCTAAAGGCTATTGCTGGCTACTGTGATGGAGAGATAGTGTTTATCTAATAAAATGAGATTATATATAATGTTAATGGATTAGATGGACATAGTTATGATATTGTCTGACAGTAAGAGAAGATCTATTGTTGGAGTTTGATAGATCACAAGTAAAGCGGGGCGACATATATGGGTAGCGGTGAGCATTTATGTAACCATAAGTTATGCCAGTTAGGCCATGGACAGATATGAGCGAAGGTAAGGCCAGGTGACATGTATTTTCGGAGAGTGACGAGTATTCAGATCACAGGTTAGACAAGCCTATAGGCATTGGGATCGTAGCTACATTTATGGATACTCACATAACAATCATTTAAGTCATTGAAGATAGAACATCTTAGCCCTTACATTGAGAAGTTTCAAAGAAAGTAGAATCTTTGTGATATCGAACGTATACTGTTGTGTCTTTTGAAGTCAACCTGACTAGGAACCATTGCTGCCTAAGACAAAGTGGTGACATTGAGAATGAGATATATTGGGAGTTCACCTTGTTACTTCACCTACTTAGGTAATTGGTAGAACAGACAGATGTACATGTGGACTACATTTAGCACATACAATATAACAGTATGTACAACACCACTTACCAAAACAGACAGACAACAGATAACACATAGTGGTTTGTGTACTATATATTACCGTGTTGAGGATTTGCTTGGTGTCACAGTTTGACAACTATTCTATGTGGATTCAAGTGATATCATCAGCTGTAGAATAATAATATGAAAGATTAGAACATTACATACATTTAACCCTTTCACGGCAGGCCAGCCTCTGTAGTGGCCTTGAGGAACTTACATTCTCCTTCGATCAATACTCACCATTCTGTTACTTCTGATATACAGCTGGCCCTGACAGCGGCTCTAGGATTATAGACTTAGAAAGCTTTACCGACTCCTGGGAACCGGGTACCCGGCTCCCCACTGCCGAGTACCCGTTTACCATAGAGCTCATTCTTGTTTGCATAGCAACAAGTGCAATACATGCTTTTCGCATTAAGGATTTTAGTGTTTTTTAAAAGAATCTAAGTCTTTAATCAGTGATAGTTTGTGTGTTCTGAAAGGATAACTAAGGACTATGGAGAATACCGCCCAAGATAACCAGGTTGTATTGTTCTTTATATCCATAGTTAAAAGACTTAGGTCTCTAAATTTCGTTGTGTCGCATGTTCCAATTTCTAACCCCATAGAATCTGGGACGTGTGCTAGCAACGATATATGCCAGACGATCGCCTTCTTTAAACCCCAACAGGCGATCGGCAGATATGAAAATAGGTGTTTGCTACGGTATTTCTAACACGAATATCGGCTGACGTCGTTCTCCGTAGAATCCGAGCGGGTGACGTCACACCCGGTCGCTCGGATGTTTATGTGAAGAAAAATTTTTTCATTAATCGCGCATCTTGTTCTGGGTGCTGCGTACTAAAAATGGTACCGGAAACTTTAGAATGATCAAGTTTACGTGCGATCACGATCGGTTTGCAATGATCGGTGGTTTCAAAATTCTTGAGTAGATGCGTGGTCTGCGGTTTTACCGTGTGAGACAGCAGTTGTTATACATTTTGTTGTTTTCTTCACATATCGTGCTGCGTTCGTTAGGAGTATAATTTATATTGATTAGTAAATATACCCTGAATGCTATGCGATATGATTCCTGGAGCCGTTACACATCCTGTAGGATCTATTATGGGTGTGTTGTGCCCGCCGCGTTCTTGTCGTCATAGTCAATGCGATCGTTGTTGTAACGTGGCGGGGTGGGGTGCGGGAGGTTACGGTTAATTTATGAGTCAAAATATTTGAAAATTAATTGTCTGCCTTCCATCCGTGTCTCGTTCCGCTTGTTTATTGTAGGTTTGTGCTTATTTTATAGGCCAAGCCAGCCCCGCCATCATGTGACGACTGCCATAAGTTTGTCCGTGTAATGTTCAAGGACCATGTCTGTTTTAGGTGTGCCCTGTGTAATATAGATCATAGGTGTAATGTTTGTGCAGTGTGGTCCGTCGAAACGATGGTTAAGTTCCTTGCCCAGAAGGACTTGGCTGGGTCTGACGCGGGGTCAGGCGGTCCGAGAGGAAATCGTGGAGCGCCCGGTTCGGCCGGTGGGGGTGCTCCACGTCCCCAGCTGGAGGTGGCGGAGATGGCACCGCCGGCGTGGTTTGGTCCGGCTATGCAGGGTTTTCTGCATAGCGTTCTGCCCACGCTGGTGTCGTCCCTGCTACCAAAGGTTGGGGGGCAGTTTCTCCCCATGCCTGGTACGGATCCTGTCTTCGGACAGGATTCTGGACTGGTTACCGAGGGGGCTGTCTCGTACGGCCCCCTGGCGGGTCCGTCTGGCTTCGGCCAGACGGGTTCTGTCTCTCTGCGGCCACCTCCGGGTGGTCCAGTAGCGGTGGCCGGTCCGTCAGGTGTGGGAGCCATCCGCCAGGACGGCTCCACGGTTTATTCGTCTAGTGACGGCTCTTCGGAGTCTGAAGACGATGAGGCCGAGGAGGAGAGGTTGCTGCGGCCCGTGAAGCCGCAGGTGGAGAATATGGAGGTTGATTCCGTCCTGGACGGAACCGGCCTCCATTTGTCTGGTTTGGCGCAAGCCAGGTCAGCGGCTCCGCCTGCGGCTGAGGCCAATCCGTTACCGTGCACCGGTTCCGCGCGGCTTGGTTTGTCACCAGCCGTCAGGGGAACCGGTGTGCCGGGCCAGGCGTGGTACTCACCTATCTCGCCTGGTCCGGCAGCCGGACATGGGGTGCCGTTGGCGCCCGTGGCCGGCTATGGTTCCGCGACGGTTACGGGTCCGTACGGTTTTCCGTGCGGACCTACCCCATGGACCGGAGTGTTTCATGGGGTGGCGGCGGAACCATGTGGTAGCGGAGTGCCTGGCGTGTCAGCCGTGGCTCCTGGCCGGGAGGCCATGGCTGGCAGACCCGTAAGCATGTCAACGGGTGACGTGTTTGCGGGGGTATCTTCTTCGGAGTTAGACTGGTCTGATGCTCTGGCGTGGCTAGCCAGAGTTGACCCGTCTGTGGTTTCGGCCACGGCCGATGAAGATCCGCCCCGTCCGTCGGTTGCGTCGATTAGGACGGGGATTTTGCCCGCGGCCCGGATCCAGTCAGTGGGACTGGATCCACGGTTCATTGATTTGTTGGATGCTATTTATAGTAAACAACTAATGACCAAGGGTCAGCTCCCTGCGGCCTCCAGGGAGGTGCGGGCAAGGTGCCGTATTCCGCGGGGTGAATACGACAGGTATGGTGTAGTCCCGTCGGTCACGGAGGATGACCGATGGGTACTGGGCGTCCAGAGTGCCGGTTCGGGTGGTCCCGGTCCGGCACTAGTGGATAAGGCCCAGGTACACCAGGAAGAAGTCCTGGCCCTATGCGATGAGGGTGTGAGGGCAGCCATGAGCGCTGTCAATCACTCCTATCGTCTACTTCAGTCGGTGTGGGCTGAAGCGGGGGCAGGCCACCCTGTGCCACCTGTGGCGCTATCGTGCGTTAATGACGGCTTGGTGCTGTCAATGGACGCATTGGCAAGGGTGCAAGCGCGTGTGACGAAGTCCAGGAGGCAAATGGTCATTGACCATATGCGTCCGGCTACGGCAGTCAAGGAGCGTCTTCTTGGGACGCCCCTGACAGGGCCTAGCATCTTTGGTGGCCAAGCGCGGGCCATCTTAGAGGACACCGCCAGTATTGCGCAGAATCGGTTAGCGGTAAATCTACAGCTAGAGCTAGTGCGGCAAGCGCACGCACTAGGGGCTGTGGGTAAGCCGCTATCAGTACAGCCTTCAAAGAAACAGAAAAAGCATAAGGGCAAGGCGAAAGCCAGGCCTATTGCGACGTCTGTTTCGGCTGGGTTTTCGGAGCCGCCGCCGGCGAAGAAACCCAGGAAGGCTGTAGAGGCGCCTACCCTCCCCAATGTTGCTCCGGACCGCCCTAGAGGTGGTAAGGGGAAGGGTAAGGGTAAGGCCTCAAAGGGCGGACAGAAGGGGCCGAAGCGTACCTGAGGGTACGCAAGCTCCCTTCATATCCGCCTGGACCGCACCTGTGCGACAGGAACAGCGGTGCCAGTTATACCCGTCGTGCCTAGAACGAAATGGTTCTCACTCTCTCTCGTTAAGAAAGGGGGGGGGGGCGGACTGCGAGCCGGACAACCCCGTTAGACGTCGAGGCGTCTATGGTGGGTGGAAGGCTCATGCGTTTCGTCGAGGCTTGGCGAGGTGTG
Organism: Chaetoderma sp. LZ-2023a; assembly: GCA_034401795.1. Classification (NCBI taxonomy): domain Eukaryota; kingdom Metazoa; phylum Mollusca; class Caudofoveata; order Chaetodermatida; family Chaetodermatidae; genus Chaetoderma; species Chaetoderma sp. LZ-2023a. The sequence continues at coordinate 19,423,627 of CM067374.1, forward strand.
ACGTCAGACAGTCTGGTCCTGGGATGGTTATCCCAGGGTTACATGCCGGAGTGGTCGGACTTTCCGCCACAAAATCTGTCTTTGGCACCAGTCTGGACACCCGTACCAAGGGAGCCAGACAAGTTAGAAGCCGTTCAAAAGGAAGTGTCGGGTTTGCTTCTGGGGGGAGCAATAAAACCAGCAAACCGGAACACTCCAGGCTTCTATTCAAACATGTTCCTTGTCCCCAAGAGCACGGGGGGATGGAGACCCATACTCAATCTCAGGCCATTAAATTGGTTTATCCATACGCCTCGGTTCCAGATGGAAACACCGAGGTCGGTAATGGCGGGATTGAGGAAAGGAATGTGGTGTGTATCGATCGATCTGAAAGATGCATATTTCCACATTCCGATCAATCGGAGTTGGCACAGGTTTCTGAGATTTGCGTTTCAGAATCAAGTATGGGAGTTTACAGTTCTCCCGTTTGGCCTGTCGACAGCTCCGAGGGTTTTCACAAGAGTGGTCCTTGCGGTGACAGCGTTTCTCAGAAAAGAGAACGTGGCGCTACACACCTACATAGACGACTGGCTGCTCAAGGCAGACTCGGCAGCCAGGTTGAACGTGGATACTGCTCTGACTCTGAAGTTACTTTCAGATCTAGGCTGGATAGTCAACGAGGAGAAATCCGAGTTGACACCCACTCAACATTTCGTTTATTTGGGGATGCGATTCGACCTCGAGGAGGGCAGGGTTTACCCGTCAGAGCCCAGAGTGGTGTCTCTGTTAGCCATCCTCGGGAGTTTTCGAGTGGGAAACCACATTCAGGCGAGGCGGTTCCTTCAGATGCTGGGCATGATGGTCTCCATGGAGCAGGTTATCCCGTACGCTGCTCTAATGCGAAGACTTATCCAGTTGTATCTGATGTCTCTGTGGAAACAGAGAACAGAACCCCTGTCAAAACTGGTGCCAGTTTTGGAGCCGATAATATCGCATCTTCTATGGTGGAAACAGCGTCAGAATCTCCTAATAGGGGTTTCGCTGCACCTACCCCACCCCCAGCTGTCCGTTTACACGGATGCATCGCTGGAAGGGTGGGGTGCCTGCCTGGGAGAACACCAGGTCTCGGGCACATGGACTCTCCCGGAGAGTCAGCTGCATATCAATCTGTTGGAAATGATGGCAGTGGAACTGGCGTTGGAAGAGTTCCTTCCGATGATCAGGGGCAAGGTGATATTGATACGGTCGGACAATTCGACAGTAGTATCATATATAAATCGCCAAGGAGGGACCAGGTCGCCCACCCTGTGCATCAGGGTGTGGCACTTGATTCAATGGTGCAGGAATTACTCGGTTGTTTTGAAAGCAGCTCATATTCCTGGCCGATTGAACATTCTGGCGGATGCTTTGTCTCGCAGACAGAGAATCCTGCCAACAGAATGGTCCCTCAACCCTCCAGTTCTACGACGGATCTTCGAGCATTGGGGCAAACCCAACGTGGACTTGTTCGCCACAAAGGAAAATGCTCAAATCATGACATATGTCTCGCCGATTCCAGATCCAAATGCCGTCGATACAGACGCTCTGGCGATAAGCTGGAGAGGGATGCACGCTTACGCGTATCCACCCACCATTCTTCTACCGAAGGTATTGGTGAAGGTCAGGGAGGAACCGTGTCTGGTCCTGCTAATAGCGCCGTATTGGCCGAGCAGGGCGTGGTTCACGGATCTTCTAGATCTGCTGGTGGAAAATCCTGTGCAGTTGCCCGAGATTCCGAACATAATCTCCCAGGCCAAGGGACGCTTCCTACACGAGCGTCCCGAAATGTTCAAATTGACTGCGTGGATGTTGTCAAACAACGTTCCACGTCGGAAGGCTTTTCTCGACAGGCTGCTGATTTCATCGCGGCTGCGAGAAGGAGGTCAACCTTCAAGTCATATAACAACAAGGTTAACAGATTTGCAGACTGGTGTGAAGAAAAGGGTATTGATACCTTTCAATCCACTATTCAGCAAATAGCAGACTTTCTCTGTGAGCTGTTCTTTACAGGACTAGCTCCCGTCACAATTGCTGGATACAAGTCAGCTTTGGCATCAGTTATCCCTTGTCTAGCCAACAGGGATAGTCCAGAGGTGGCCCAGTTAAACGTGATGTTGAAGGGAATGAGCAATCTCCGCCCGAGACAACCGGTAGTCATTCCAGCCTGGAGTCTATCTTTAGTGCTTAATGTACTGGCCAAGCACCCATTCGAACCGTTGCGTTCGGCTAGTCTAAAGCATTTGACTCTAAAGGCGGTCTTTCTATTGGCAGCTTCCTCAGCTAGAAGGCGCAGTGAGATCCATGCGCTTTCGGCAGAGAGGAACCGATTTATTGTTTCTGGAGAAGGTCTGCGTCTTCTGCCAAGAGCAGAATTTATGTCAAAGAACCAATCTTTGAGATATCCCGGCAAACCGATCATTATACCGAAGTTAACCAGGTTTGATCGTGATGCCAGTGTCTGGTGCCCGGTCCGTGCTTTGACTAAGTACAAGAAACGGACTGACTCGTTACGGTCGAACGATAGACATCTGTGGATCTGCCATAAAAAGCCTTATGGCGCCGCATCCATGGATACTATCTCTCGGTGGGTGGTCGAATGCATTCAGACTACTCATGAGATGGCGACTGGGCACCAGGTGCAGGGCGTAAGGGCACACGATGTTAGAGGAATAGCCGCCTCGACCGCCCTTTACAATGGTGTTCCGTTAGAGGACATCATGGCCGTTGCACAATGGCACTGTGAGTCCTCATTTACGGATTACTATATGAGGGATGTGTCAGACTCAGCCAATCCACTCGCTTTAGCTGTTTTGAAACGATAGTTAGTGACCACACTGCTTTTCCCCTTTTTTCACTTTGGTAAGAAAAGAACCTAAAGCAGGCATGGTCAAGCGAGAGGATGTCAACCAGATTGTGTCACTGATGGCCGAACCGGTGTATGGTTGTAGGCGGTACGTCTGAAGTCCTGTTATCATAAGGTAATTCAACAAGTGAGAGTTTTTTGTATTATGTATATGTATCATGTTCATTCATCTTATATATTCATGCTCATTCCCAGGCTAATACAAGCGATATGCAGGGAGTAGTTAACCCTCTTGGCATATTGGTGTTTCAGGCGAGATACATGTTCGTTAGTTCTCTCCCTTTTCTTAGGAGGAAAAAGGGGGGGGGGCTGTGACGCGAATGTGATTCGGTTCCGTGAACTTGACGGTCCTTTTAGGTCTCCGTTAGTCAAGTTTGAAGTCTAAAATCTTTCTCCAAGGGGCAAAATTAGCATTTATGGCTTGCCCCTTCCCACCAGGTTACTGATCAAATCTGGTGTATATCAGAAGTAACAGAATGGTGAGTATTGATCGAAGGAGAATGCAGGAAATGTCAATTTCCCTTTCTCCGAGATCTAACAATACTCACCATTCTGTTACGGACCCAGCCTCCCAGCCCCACGGAGGCAAGCCATAGTTTTCTCTTGTTTGGTGGCTATGCAAACAATATGAGCTCTATGGTAAACGGGTACTCGGCAGTGGCGAGCCGGGTACCCGGTTCCCAGGAGTCGGTAAAGCTTTCTAAGTCTATAATCCTAGAGCCGCTGTCAGGGCCAGCTGTATATCAGAAGTAACAGAATGGTGAGTATTGTTAGATCTCGGAGAAAGGGAAATTGACATTTCCTGCATTCTTTCCAGACCAAGAGAATGCCATTTTTGAAATTTTAACACTAGAATGACTGACTCGATAGCGGAGCCCTTCATTCAAGTGGTACACCCTGGGGAAAATAATCTCTTGGCTTGCAAAGGGCATTCAGGATATTTTTATTTTCTTGACCAGATTAGCCATTACAGGGTTAAATAAATACATATGCATCCATACATACCATTTATACACACTTGGAAACACATAGTCATGATATTGTCTAGCAGTAAGAGAAGATCTATTGTTGGAGTTTGATAGATCACAAGTAAAGCGAGGCGACATATATGGGTAGCGGTGAGCATTTATACAAGCATACATTATGTCAGTTACATCATGGGCAGATATGAGCGAAGGTAAGGCCAGGTGACATGTATCTTCGGAGTTTGACAAGTATTCAAATCACGAGTTAGACAAGCATATAGGCATTGGGAATGTAAGTTCATTTATGGATATTCAGGTAACAATCATTTGGGTCATTGAAGCTAGAACAGCTTAACCATTTCATTGAGAAGTTTCAGAAAAAGTAAAATCTTTGTGTTATCGGGCGTATACTGTTGTGTCTTTTGAGATCATCCTGACTGGGAACCATTGCTGCCTAAGACTGCAACGGTTTCCAGACAGATTTAACTGATAATATTCAGCAGTTTTCCGAAGTGGTGACGTTGGAACTGAGATATATGGGTAGTTCATTGGTGAAAGTGTTGGGTAATGGTTTCAGGCATTTAAACATTATTGTTAATTCACGTACTTAGGTAATCGGTAGGACAGACAAATATACATTTGGACTACATTTAGCACATACAGTATGTACAACACCACTTACCAAAGCAGACAGACAACAGATAACACATAGTGGTTTGTGTACTATATATTACCGTGTTGAAGATTTGCCTGGTGTCACAATTTGCAAACTATTCTGTGTGGCTTCAAGTGTTATCATCATCTGTAAAATAATAATATGAAAAATTAGAATATTATATACATTTAACCCTTTCGCGACAGGCCAGCCTCTGCTGTGGCCTTGAGGAACTTCCATTTTTTCCAGACCACGAGAATGCCATTTTTGAAATTTTAACACTGGAATGACTGACTCGATAGCGGAGCCCTTCATTCAAGTGGTAAACCCTGGAAAAAATAATCTTCTCTTGGCTTGCAAAGGGCATTCAGGATATTTTGATTTTGTTGACCAGATTACAGGGTTAAATAGATATATGTGCGTCTATACATACTCTTTATACATATTTGGAAACACATAGTCTTGATACTGTCCAACAGTAAGAGAAAATTTGTTGTATATTATTTACATTTAATCCTTACACGGCAGGCCGGCCTCTTCGGTAGCCTCGGGGAACCTACATTTTTCCCAGACCAAGAGAGTAGCATCTTTGAGATTTTAACACTGGAATGACTGGCTCAGTAGTCGAGCCTTTCATTCCAGTGGTAAACCCTGAAAAATAATCTTATCTTGGCTTGCCATGGGCATTTAGGATATTTTGATTTTATTGACCAGATTAGGGTTAAATAGATATATGTGCATCTATACATACTATTTATACACATTTGAAAACACAGTCTTGATATTGTCCAACAGTAAGAGAAAAACTATTGTTGGAGTTTGATAGATCACAAGTAAAGTGAGGCGACATATATAGGTAGCGGTGAGCATTTATATAACCATATGACGAGTATTCAGATCATGGGTTAGACAAGCGTATCTATAGGGATTGGGATCGTAATTACATTTATGGATATCCAGGCAACAATCATTTAAGTCATTGAAGCTAGAACAGCTTAACACCTTCCTTGAGAAGTTCTAGAAAAAGTCGAATCTTTGTGATATCGAACGTATACTGTTGTCTTTTGAAATCAACCTGACTGGGAATCATTGCTTCCTTAAGACAGCAGTGGCTTCCAGACAAATTTAAACGTTGAAATTGAGATATATGGGGAGTTCATCGTTGAAAGTGTTGGGTATCGGTTTCAGGCATATAAACATTATTATTACTCCCCGTACTTAGGTAATCGGGAGGACAGACAATTAGACATTTGGACTACTTTTAGCACATACAATTTGATAGTATGTACAGCACCACTCACCATAGCAGACAGACAACAGATAACACATAGTGGTTTGTGTACTATATATTAGCGTGTTGACGATTTGCCTGGTGTCACAATTTTGCCAACTGTTCTAGATGGGTTCAGGTGCTTTCATCATCTGTAAAATAATAATATGAAAGATTAGAATGTTATATACATATAATTTCACGGCAAGACAACCTATGCAGTGGCCTTGAAGAACTTCCATTTTTTTTTTCTCCAGACCAAGAGAATGACATTTTTGAAATTTTAACAATGGAATGACTGGCTCGATAGGCTGAGCCCTTCATTCCAGTGGTAAACCGTGAAAAATAGTCTGTTGGCCTACAAATGGGCATTCAAAATATTTTGTTTTTTCTTGAGCAGATTAGCCATTATATGGTCAAATAAATGTGCATCTGTGCATACTATTTATACACATTTGGAAATACATAGTCATGATATTATGTAACATTAAGAAAGAATTCAAAAAGCTAGAGTTTGGATAGATCATTTGGTGACATGATTGGTATTTTTCTACCAGATCTGAGTAGGCATGTCACTCTTCCATCGATTGTCCAAGCATTTTCAACAGATTGATGTCGTTGAACATCCTTAAGTAGTTGGAACCTTGCTGGTGTCAGGCTTTCTGTTAACGTGATTCCAGTGTTCTTTAGAAACTTTTTACGGGTGAAGATTTCATTTTTCTTGTTGTATGTAGTGAGCCTAAAGATAATTGGTCGGTGGCGTGCGGTTGTAGCCTGTGTGAGACTTTTTCTTCCGAGTCTGTGACTTCTGCAGATGTCTGTGCTGCTCAGTTTAACACCATGGGCGTGAAGCTTTTCATTGACTGTTTGTATAACAAGCTCATCGGTGCTCTCATTCGCTTTTTCTGGGACGCCATGTAGCAGCAGACATGTTCTCCTTCGATCAATACTCACCATTCTGTTACTTCTGATATACAGCTGGCCCCGACAGCGGCTCTAGGATCATAGACTTAGAAAGCTTTACCGACTCCTGGGAACCGGGTACTCGGCTCCCAACTGCCGAGTACCCGTTTACCATAGAGCTCATTCTTGTTTGCATAGCAACAAGAGCAATACATGCTTTCTGCATTGAGGATTTTAGTGTTTTTTGTGAAAGAAAATCTAAGTCTTTAATCTGTGATAGTTTGTGTGTTCGTGAAAGGATTAACTAAAGGATACTATGGAGAATGCCACCGAAGATAACCAGGTTGTATCGTTCTTTATTATCCATAGTTAAAAGACTTATGTCTCTAAATTTCGCTGTGTCGCATGTTCCAATTTCTGACCCCATAGAATCTGGGACGTGTGCTAACAACGATATATGCCAGGCGATCGCCTTCTTTAACCCCCAACAGGCGATCGGCAGATATGAAAATAGGTGTTATGCTACGGTATTTCTAACACGAATATTTTTTCATTAATTCGCGCATCTTGTTCTGGGTGCTGCGTACTAAAAATGGTACCGGAAACTTTAGAATGATCAAGTTTACGTGCGATCACGATCGGTTTGCAATGATCGGTGGTTTCAAAATTCTTGAGTAGATGCGTGGTCTGCGGTGTTACCGTGTGATACAGCAGTTTGTTATACATTTTGTTGTTTTCTTCACATATCGTGCTGCTTTCGTTAGGAGTATAATTTATATTGATTAGTAAATATACCCCGAATGCTATGCGATATGATTCCTGGAGCCGTTACACATCCTGGAGGATCTATTATGGGTGTGTTTAATGCCTCGTTCTTGTCGTCATAGTCAATGCGATCGTTGTTGTAACGTGGCGGGGTGGGGTGCGGAAGGGTTACAGTTAATTTATGAGTCAAATTATTTGAAAATTAATTGTCTGCCTTCCATCCGGGTCTCGTTCCGCTTGTTTATTGTAGGTTTGTGCTTATGTTATAGGCCAAGCCAGCCCCGCCATCATGTGACGAATGCCACAAGTTTGTCCATGTCGTGTTCAAGGACCATGTCTGTTTTAGGTGTTCCCTGTGTAATATTGATCATAGGTGTAATGTTTGTGCAGTGTGGTCCGTTGCGATGATGGTTAAGTTCCTTGCCAGAAGGACTTGGCTGGGTCTGACGCGGGGTCAGGCGGTCCGAGAGTAAATCGTGGAGCGCCCGGTTCGGCCGGTGGGGGTGCTCCACGTCCCCAGCTGGAGGTGGCGGAAATGGCATCGCCGACGTGGTTTGGTCCGGCTGTGCAGGTTTTTTCTACATAGCGTTCTGCCCATGCTGGTATCGTCCCTGCTACCAAAGGTTGGGGGGCAGTTTCTCCCCATGCCTGGACGGATCCTGTCCTCGGACAGGATTCTGGACTGGTTACCGAGGGGGCCGTCTCGTACGGCCCCCTGGCAGTCCCGGTTTCTGTTTCTCTGCGGCCACCTCCGGGTGGTCCAGTAGCGGTGGCCGGTCCGTCAGGTGTGGGAGCCGTCCGCCAGGACGGTTCCACGGTTGACTCGTCTAGTGACGACTCTTCGGAGTCTGAAGACGAGGAGGAGAGGTTGCTGCGGCCCGTGAAGCCGCAGGTGGAGAATATGGAGGTTGATTCCGTCCTGGACGGAACCGGCCTCCATTTGTCTGGTTTGGCGCAAGCCAGGTCAGCGGCTCCACCTGTGGCTGAGGCAAATCCGTTACCGTGCACCGGTTCCGTGCGGCTTGGTTTGGCACCAGCCGTCACGGGAACAGGTGTGCCGGGCCGGGCGTGGTACTCGCCTGGTCCGGCAGTCGGACGTGGGGTGCCGTTGGCGCCCGTGTCCGGCTATGGTTCCGCGACTGCTACGGGTCCGTACGGTTTTCCGTGCGGACCTACCCCATGGACCGGAGTGTTTCATGGGGTGGCGGCGGACCCGTGAGCACGTCAACGGGTGACGTGTTTGCGGGGGTGTCTTCATCGGAGGTAGATTGGTCAGATGCTCTGGCGTGGCTAGCCAGGGTTGACCCATCTGGTTTCGGCCATGGCCGATGAAGATGCGCCCCGTCCGTCGGTTGCATGGATCAGGACGGGGATTTTGCCCGCGGCCCGGATCCAGTCAGTGGTTCATAGAATTGTTGGATGCTATTTATAGCAAACAACTGATGACCAAGGGTCAGCTCCCTGCGGCCTCCAGGGAGGTGCGGGCAAGATGTCGTATTCCGCGGGGGAAATACGACAGGTATGGTTTAGTCCCGTCGCTCACGGAGGATGACCGATGGGTACTGGGCGTCCATAGTGCCGTGGCGGATCGCCCCGGTCCGGCACTTGTGGACACGTCTCAGGTACACCAGGAAGAAGTCCTGTCCCTATGCGATGAGGGTGTGAGGGCAGCGATGAGCGCTGTCAACCACTCTTATCGTCTCCTTCAGTCGGTGTGGGCTGAAGCGGGGGCAGGCCACCCTGTGCCACCTGTGGCGCTTTCATGTGTCAATGACGGCCTGGTGCTGTCGATGGACGCATTGGCAAGGGTGCAAGCGCGTGTGATGGAATCCAGGAGGCAAATGGTCATTGACCATATGCGTCCGGCTACGGCAGTCAGGGAGCGTCTTCTTGGGACGCCCCTGACAGGGCCTAGCATCTTCGGTGGCCAAGCGCGGACCATCTTAGAGGATACCGCCAGTATCGCGCAGAATCGGTTAGCGGTAAACCTACAGCTAGAGCTAGTGCGGCAAGCGCACGCACTAGGGGCTGTAGGGGAACCGCTAACGGGACAACCTTCAAAGAAGCTGAAGAAGCATAAGGGCAAGGCGAAAGCTAGGCCTGTTGCGACTTCTGCTTCAGCTGGGTTTTCGGAGCCGCCGCCGGCGAAGAAGCCCAGGAAGGTTGTAGAGGCGCCTACCCTCCCCAATGTTGCTCCTGACCGCCATAGAGGTGGGAAGGGCAGGGGGAAGGGTAAGGGTAAGGCCTCAAAGGGCGGACAGAAGGGGCCGAAGCGTACCTGAGGGTACGAAAGCTCCCTTCATATCCGCCTGGAACGCGCCTGTGCGACAGGAACAGCGGTGCCAGTTATACCCGTCGTGCCTAGAACGAAATGGTTCTCTCTCTCTCTCTCGTTAAGAAAGAGGGGGGGGGGGGGGGTGTGGACTGCGAGCCGGACAACCCCGTTAGACGTCGAGGCGTCTATGGTGGG